>JABCQV010000192.1:0-60205 GCA_013186375.1 Fusarium aywerte | reverse complement strand
AATCAGAAGAATAACGAGGACTGGAGGAATAAGGTTCCTAAAGGAATAAAGGGATCCAATGGGTGGTAATAGGGGGTCACAGTACTTAACGTGACGCGCAAGCGGGGCTCCAGTTGGTAATACGGTAGTGGTGCTGTAGTCCTAGGCGGGCATACAAGAGTCAAAGGAAGCAGGTAGGTACCAAGTTTCTCGTATGCAGAGTGAGATTAGAAAATGATTGCATATGCGAATCCGCCTCAACCAATCCTTTGTGCTTATGCTTTTATCTTTTGTATCTTTTGTATCTTTAATCTTGAAGCCTCCCCCACCCCTTTTCCAGACGCAGGTGGCTTTACTATGTAATGGTCGCATTTCCATTTAAACCAAAAACGAATATAAAAGAACCCCGACAACAGGAAACAATAGAAAGTATAAAAGATGTCAAGAAGCGCTGTTAATGAGTGCTCGCTGCGAAAGAAAAGAAAAAAAAGGCTCAAGGGTGGCGTTGACTTGATGGAACCTACGGGGGTCCCGTCTCAAACCCATCAGGGGCTCGGCAAGCGTAGGAGGCGGGCTGCCAGAAAAAGCTTGGTATTTAGCCTAGTCTGCAGGAGAGTTCAACCTGTCAAACTCTAGGCACAGTAATTAGCCCTCTCTAATTTAAAAAGGGCAGAAAGGTGCCGATTCGAGACATTCGCCATGACGATTAATATGATATCTTTGATCCCTTTTTGTCTCTCGGTAGATCTTTTGCATCTCCCTCCCTTGAAACTGTTTCTCGTTTTTTTGAGATTCGTTTTTCTTTTTTTATCCCATTCGCACAATCCGAAAAACCAAGACAAAATACGTCACAAGTTTCGAGACAGAAAGAGTCTGGAAAGAACGTGGTTTTTTCTCCCCAAATCGACAAAGCCACACTGGAGCTTTCGAAAATTAAAGACCTGGGGATCCATCCCATCTCATCGCCAAGCCTTATTAGTCGAAATCCGGACTTTACTTTTCAAGGCTGAGAAAAACTTCAATTAAAAGACAGCTCATTGCTATATCTGATCAGAGTGAGTTTTAAAGTGACGGCGTAAGAGAATGTGAGCTTGGACCGTTTCAAAATACAATTTAAGAATGCATCATCGCTACACGTTTCTGTTTACCAGACAAGTGGGCATCCTCATTATGGGAACTCTTTTTTATTTTTTTTTATTTTTTTTTTTTTTACCAACTCTCAGGATCCGTCAAGCTAGTTCCTTCGTAGTCAAACTACAGCATCAAGATGGAGTCATAATATCAATGGTCCAGTCCATCAGAATAAAGGGGTTAAAGTACGAAAAAAGGGTCCAATGGATAGTAAAGTTACAGTAGGGGGCTAACAGAAAAAAATAGCTTCTGAGCTTTGAGGAGATTAAAAAAAAAAACAAATGACCGAAAAGTTGATCGCAAAGTGTTAAATTCATCAAGGTGATTGATTGCTGTTACTGCATCTCGACTTTGCAGATCTAGGCGCGATTCCGCGAATCGTTCCATTTTATTCAGTGATATTCAGGAGACTGACTATCCGTAGACTGACCCAATATTATAAAAAACTGGATTGTTAGATAGGTTGTCCTTGAGCTGAAAATGCGAAATGTGTTTGAGCTCTTGAAGATCTTTGTCACAGAGTTGTCTCGGCAAACAGGGTGATACAGAGCGCTTTTTCTAGATCATCTCTGGTTGGTTTCTCTCTACTGATGATTGACGGACGGACCTCCAGCTGTCTGTACAAAGTACTGTACATCAACTAATTGCCGCTAAATCATTTTTTGTCCCTGTTCATTAAACAACGGTCCGCCCCAAATTACCCGTCACCCCCCCCTTTTCATTGCGTCTTATCCAATCCAATGGAACACAGCCTTATCATTCATAATTTTTTTTTTATCCAAGCTTGGATTCTCTAGCGTCTAGAAAAAGAATACATCAAAGCTGTAGAAACAAAACTCGGTGTGATTGCGAGTTTAATGAGAAACTAGCAGGGGCAGGCACCAAATTGGCAGCCGTTGTTGTGAAACTTGTTCACTTTCTTCTTATTCTCTTACTGTACTTCTTCCTCCCCTGTTCCCCTGTCAGACTGAGTGAGCAAGTACCACCCAACTAATCTGCATCTGCACTGCACCATCTACCTACTACATACAGACTTGGCACACCCACAGGGGTAAAGCAAGCCGATCGCTCTACCTTCTATACGACTGCTACGGCGATATAACTGCGATAGAAGCATATGCGTTAAAGCAATATTGATACAGCCACTCCGTCTCGCTTACTCCGTAGTTGGTGTCGACGAGATAAACTCTTGTGTGGCAGTTCTGCTTCGCCGCATACTCTTTGACCAGTGGCATTGATTCCTGACCCTCTAAAAAAGCTTCGTTTCTTTATTTGGCTCAAGAGTAGTCCACCGTTTGCGGCATCTAGAGGTATCTGCCGCTTCTCATTGGAGGATGAACAAGATCGTGCGCAGCCACCAAAGACGGAAACGAAGATTGTTGGTGTGCATGCACACAACGTGATGTTAATACAAGGGAAACATTGTACGTATCAGATGGTTTCTACGGGAATACGGCCTTGATTGAATCTTGATTGATGGTCCACTCACTACAGCAAATGTTCGCTGGGAGACCGGGTGAGGCACATGCAGCATTCCAGAAGACTACAGATTTAGAACTGAACTATCATGTACATATGTACGCGTAGTGTCTTGGCTTATTCGTCACCATTGATCATGACAACTAATCACCTGATTTACACTCCCCGACTCAACCGCACCAACAGAAACTATGCAGATGGAGGTTAGGCGGTCACTTTCATCCTCGTATAACTCACTACTCTCGGCCGAGTTCTGAGAGTAATATTTCGTTATACGAGACCTACCCACTGCTTCTCACACCAGTCCCACAGCTTTCTCCCGTAATCCAGTCCGCCGTCTTTCTCAGGAAGCATAGCGTGCACTATATCCTTACGAGGACATTCATCATCAGGCCGCATGCGTCCCCACGGAATGATATACATCCCGTTGTCAACGTCCGGGGATAGCCCGGCGTAAAGCTCCGTATACGCTCCACAAGCAGGCGCATGCAGTACGAAGCGGTTGAGGAACCACATGGTAGCCGCGGGAGTGCCCTCGTATGAGCCGCCTCTCACGTTCCCCGGGTTCTGCGCTACGCTGAAGATGCCTTCACCTCCGTACCTCCGGGCCATCTCGCGGCTGAGCATCCAGCTGCCCGCCTTGGACACGGCGTAGTTGAGCACGCGATCTGGGGAGCCAGTATCCAGCCTTGCGAGGTCGATACCGTTAGCGGGGGACCCCTGGTCCGTCACGATGCTTGACGTCCAGACAACCCTTGCTGATGTGTTGGAGCTAGACGGCTCTTCGGCAGCCGCCATACGAAGCTGGGGTATGAGCAATGTCGTGAAGAGGAGTGTGGCTACGCAATGCATGCCAACCATTGCTTCTAGACCCTGCGCGGTTCTGGCACCTTGCGAGACGCGATAGGCGCCCGTGCCGGCGTTGTTCCATAGAACATGGAGTTTTGCCTCGTGCGATGCAAAGGTGGCAGCTGCGGCTTTGACAGAGTTGACGTCGTTGAGATCCAAATGAAGGAACTTGAGATTGCCCGGGTTCTTTGGAGCAGGGGCTGCACTAGTGATGTCTTCGATGGCTCGCATTCCACGTTCCTGTAGATTCTTGTTAGTGACTGTGGCTAGTGCTAGTGAGTTGTGCAAGTCCTACCTGTGATCGTGAAGTCAAGTACACTGTAGCTCCTGTTGTATATAAGATCTTGCAGAGCTCAAATCCCACACCCGAGTTTCCGCCTGTGACGATGAATACTTTTCCTTGTTGGGGAGGGACATTCTTCTCTGTCATGGGCGGTGCAGGTGGGAATAGCTGCGTGTACAAAGCCTTGAATGTCATGGTTGGTTAGTAGTATTGGCCTGTCAGAAGATTATGGCTCAGACACAAATAATTAAGATACAATATCTTTTCCGAGTTATCCAGTGATTGAGACTTCTCTTGCCTATGGAATGAAGAAAGAAAAAAATAACCTCTTATATACTTGCCATCAGATAGCAACGCTGGCTTTCAATCCTTGGGCGGAATTCCGCCAACTGCCCGGCATCGATATCCGCATCAAAAGCGCAAGGGATGAGAATAGGATCAGGGATTCAAAGCAGATCTCTCATCAATGAGTCTATAAGTCTAGATGAACCAAGATCTAATCCCTCTATAAAATGTGGCAGCCGGTTTACAAAAAGTCCCAATTCCATGTCTCATCCAGATCCATCAAAGCCTCCCAATCCACGTCATCACCATCACCGTTCGAAGCCGAGTTCCCGAATGAAGCTTCCTGACCAAGATCCATACCGTCCCCAGACTGTGTCCAAGAAGGTAGATCGTCAGACGCGGTACCTAACGCAGTTGACAGCCGTTCCACGGATAGAGCGCCGTTGTCCGCTGGCGGCGAGATGTGAAGCGATGTGTCAAACGTCGATGTGTCGATCAGGGGATGGTTAACGGGAATCTCTTCAGATTCGTTAGCTGCGTTGTCGAGCATCTGCTGCACGTCCGAGTTGACGCGGTCGCCTTGCTGCAGTGTACGCTCAGCATCATCGCCTTGACGCTTGAGCTCCCTTTCGCGGTGCTGTTCTGCTTGTGCGTATAACTTGATGAGAGATTTCCACAGATCACCCGTCCTCATATCCTTGCTCGCTCTCTCTTTCAATGCTGCGGTAGCGCTCCATGCATCTTCAAGTTCGTGCGTCCAGGAATGTTGAGGTACCTGACGCAGGAAAACACCCATCGCATGCCACGGCATTTGCCCCTGTAATTGCCAGCGCCAGTTCACCCACGTGGGCTCCGATTTGAGAAGTTGAACGCAGCGAATGACTTCTATGGACGGACGTAAGAGCTCATCGGTCGGTGGTTGATCCCTTGATGGTCGCCGGACGACGAGTTCGACTTTGGCAAAGAAGAGTTTTGCCATTGTTCTGATGAACGAGTCCCATGGCTGATTTGACTGCAGGTGTTGGAAGTATGTTTTTTCGACCTTTTCTTTCAGGGCGTTGAAGAGACCGAGTCGGGTTTGGATGGAGTTTGTTGTGTCTGCTCTTATTGCTTGTGTGAGGTACCATAATTCGCAGCGGATGAGACAGAGAGTTACTCCGGTCGAGCCTTGGTTGGGACTTGGTATCTGTGCTGTTGAACTGTCTAAATCGACATCGTTGGAGTTGGTCGGGAGTCCTGTGCTAAAGGATGCTGGTGTGATGGACAGGTCTGAAGCGTCAGGCAGTCGGCTGGCAGAGTCGATGAAGCAGATATGCCACCACAAGCGACGTCTGATTTCCCTTTCAAGTTGGTTGTACTGACTCTCATCGTCTTCACGATGAAGGCCTGCTGCCTTTGCTAATCTTAGTACCAAGCCCGTCAATGGGAATACTTTATCCTGAGCGCCAATGTGTGGCAACAAAGATAGATATATGACCAGAGCTTGGATGACAGTGATATCCTTTGTAGATAAGAAGTTGGCGCGAGCAAGAGCCTGCTCGGTACCGAATTGGTATCGTTGTAGAAGTTGTTCTTTAGGCGTGCTGAAGTTGGAAGAGACTGTCTCATCATCCATGGATGTGATAGCCGCAAGCGAGATGGCGAACAACAGGGCTTCTGTAGCAGATCCACACGAGCTGAAATTTCCCTTCAATTCTTTGATGATTTTCTCAACAGTCGGAGTATTTAGAATCTTGATAAAAGAATCTACATTCTCGACATAAGTTTGCCAGATGAAAAGCATCTGAGAAGGCATAGGGTTAAGACCATCAAGAGCCTTTGCAAATTCTGCGCTGCCAAACACAAAGCCTAGATGGCTGAGAGGCGCTGGGTTTCCGTCGGTAGTTGGCACAGTCATGATTGAACCGTTTGATGATTCAGAATAGTCGGCTACGTCGTGAACTGCTTGAAGAATATTGTCTACCTGTAGAGATTGTCAGCTACTGACCTACTGTAGGGTACTTGATGATCGATTGTTTTGAGGTTACCTCTGTGCAAAATACAGACCAGAAACCATTCCCAATGTGAAGTCGACCGTCTTTGTCAACGACAAGACGACCGAAATCTTCATCTTCTTCCGTCGAGTCAGTGTTTGCACCAACTGATGACGTAGCCCAAGAAGAGTCTGTACCAGAAGCATCCACTGTTATCTGCTGATGACGACCCATAGAGCCAGATCCAGATCCATATCCAGAGATAGAGACAGTCTTGGCCCCATTTTCATCCTCAACCTGCGCCGCGAGTTCCGTGACGACTGATTCAAGACGGCGAAGACGACTGAGTAATTCGGATTGTTTCTGCGCTGGTGTTTTGGATGTACCAGCAGGAACGCGATTGCGACGAGGTATACGGCCTGTTACGGGGAAGTGGCATTCGATGTTGCTTTTGGTACAATTGGAGCAGGGTTCTTTTCTATCGCATCGGATTTTGCGACGGCGACAGATTACACAGCTCCAGATTTTGAGGGTGGTTTCATTTGGAGATGATGATGGTGGTGATGGTCGGTCCATCGGGGGTTATAAGCTCCGACTGACTGTAGGGTGATTAATTGCTGGCTGAGAGGGAAATAGTTAGATAGTTAATGACACAGAATGAGATTACAATTGAATTGAAGTGAAGGTTAATTGAGACTTGTTTGTTTGCACATCTAGTCAGCTTACCAAGGACCTTACCGAACAGAAGAGAAAGCTGCGGTCGATCGGGCATCGACTTCGGACACGGCGTTCGGTCAAGATCCATGTCGTCGGAAGATGCACTACCGAGTGTAAGACAGCGGACAGCGCTAACAAACAATACATAGCATTACACCGGAGCTGAGTGATCTTGCCTGTAACTTGTGGTAGGTCACTCTTGAGTCCCAACACAAGTCCAGTGCCGACACCGAGCAATCTACATTGTATATAAAGTGACATAGATAACAAGTAGAAGATGCTGTAAACAATATCATCCTCACTTCTCACACCCAACTTCGACATGTCAAAGACAGTATTGATCCTTGGAGCAGGCTGGGCAGGTCTACCGCTCACCCACAAGCTTCTCAAATATACCCTCCCAAAGATCCCAAACCTCAAAGTCACTCTCGTCTCGCCAAACACACATTTCTTCTGGAACGTCGCCGCTACTCGTGGCATAATACCCGGTGCTATCCCTGACCAACAGCTCTTCTTACCAATCCAACCTGCCTTTGAGCAATACCCCCCGGAGAATTTTGAGTTTATTCTTGGGAAGGCAGATGCAATTCACCCAGAGTCGAACACTGTACATGCCATCTGTAACGATGGCTCTACGAGGGACGTTAAGTACGATGAGCTGATTGTTGCCACTGGCTCTTGTTTGGCTAGTGGTCTTCCATTGAAGCCTATTGGAACACACGAAGAGACCCTGTTGGCTTGGAAGCAATTGAAGAGCCAAGTCGAAGACGCAAAGTCAATTATCGTGGCTGGCGCTGGCGCAACAGGGACAGAGGTCGCTGGAGAGTTGGCAGCGAGATATGGCTCGTCAAAGAACATCACTCTTATCATCAGTGGCGATCAGCCTCTGGAGGGAGCATTAGAGTCTGTTCGAGCATCCATTGAGAAAGATCTCAGGACCCTTGGTGTCAAGCTCATTTCTAAAGCGCGTGTCAATGAAGCAAAAAAGAACGCCGACGGTCAAAAGACTGAACTACTCTTGTCGAATGGGATTTTGCTCAAGACCGACCTCTATTTACCTCTCCACGGCATCAAGCTCAACACGTCATTTGTACCAACCACGTTCTTAGATTCCGATGGAAACATCAAGCTAGATGAAAAGATGAGAGTCCTCGGGACAAACAACGTCTGGGCCATCGGCGACGTGGGTGACATTGACCCAAAGCAATTGACCGTTACCGACAACCAGATCATTCACTTGGCAACAGCTCTGGACAAGGCTCTTACAGGAGAGTCTGATATCAGACCGTATGAGCCTGCGGCTAAAAAGATGATATTTGTGGCCCTGGGAAAGAAGCATGCGACTGGCCAGATTGGCAATTGGAGGTTGTTTTCGTTTATGGTGTCGTGGGTCAAGGGGAGGAAGTTATTTGTTGATACGGCGGAAGGGTATGTTGGAGGGAAGCATTTGAGGCATGCGTCTATGTAAACATTCTCTTCTTATTATAACTCGTCTGTTCTGGTTTATCGTATATTTAATAATGTCTGGTTCTACTGCACAAAGGCGTATCCAAGTCTTTGAACCTATTCGCCCACTTCAGTAGGCTTTCCCAAGTGACCTGGATATAGTACGCAGTGAGCCATCATACTGTCCCGTGTTATCAAAAGCGTTGAACTCTTTGTCAAGGTCGCAAGTGTCCCTTGGCGACGCCTTCAGGCATTGGTGATCGAGTCTGGCTAAGCTTAACCGTGACCACGACTGTCAAGTCTGCTCACCGCAACTCATCCAAAGCTCGCCGTTTTTTAATACACAAATGATAAATCGCTTAGAACTTGTTCTATCCTGCGCTCTCATACAATATGATTCGTGTTTATTGCTGCGGCCAATTGACTACCAGCGTATACGCCCGAATACGCTGGAATACGCCATCGCAACCGGCGTATTTTCTCACCAGCACAGTGAATACGCCAATTGAACCCACTGGAGATTCAGAATAAGCTATCAGACTAGTCAATCGGAAATTTAATGCTTATGCCAAGATCGTATGCTTATTTACTTCCCTAGATTGAGTTGCGGTCCGCTCTTAGAGTCGATTTAGTTGCTGCGTATAGGGCGGATAGAAGAGTGGCTCAGCTTGTGATCAAGCTATCTGATACGCGTTGATGGCCGAACATCAACATGTCGGACTGTCAGTGAACTTGGCCGTATGCAGAAGGTTAAGTATATAAGTCAGTCTTTGCTCTCCGAATTGTCATTTCAACAAGCAACTCTCACTTAACAGCTTTTGCACAGCCAGAACCACCACTGCCGTTACCACTTTCGCATTCTTACAACAAACTCAACCTCCAATCCCTCAACATGCTCTCCAACGCCAAACTCTCTGCCATCGCTGCCTTTCTGGCTTACTCATCTCTTGCAACTGCAGCCCCTCAGGGTAAAGACATGAACCCTGAAGTCAGCCTGACTACTAAGCTGCGACTGGCTGACAGGTAAGCTCCTCTCTCAAGTACTCAATTCTAATAGTTCTAACATACCGATAGTGCCATTGATCGCTATAATCTTCTCCCAGAGGACAAAGACTTTCACT
Source organism: Fusarium aywerte (assembly GCA_013186375.1). NCBI lineage: Eukaryota > Fungi > Ascomycota > Sordariomycetes > Hypocreales > Nectriaceae > Fusarium > Fusarium aywerte. Next base: position 50,942 of record JABCQV010000192.1, on the reverse strand, counting down.
TCAGCTTCAACAGCACCCAGACTGGTTTCGCCGACGGAAAGACGTTCCCTGCTCTCACGGGGGCTGGAATCAGCCTGGCTGCTGCCCAAATCCCTGGTATTTATCTACCCTCAATCCTCAGGTCTACCATCTATCGGTATATTAGACCACTTCTGACCATGTGAAAGGCTGTTCCATGATCTCAATCCACACGCACCCTCGAGCAGCAGAGCTTTTCGCTGTGATTTCCGGCCACGTCTACACCGAAGCCGTCCCCGAAGGCGGTGTTCTTGATACCGAAGGCAAGCCCCGCGTCATCAGGAACGAGATCGGCGCCGGTGAAGCGACTGTGTTCTACCAGGGTGCTATGCACTACCAGATCAACAGCGAGTGCGACTCTGCCTTTGCGCTGGCTGCTTTCCCATCTGAGGATGCTGGTGCTGCTCCCGTTGCGGCTGGGCTGTTTTCTGTTAAGAATGAAGCTCTGGTTAATACATTTGGAGAGATGATCAAGGGTGAGGATATTGATAAGTTCAGGGACGGTATTTCTAAGGAGGCTCTGTTCAAGATTGATGGGTGCCTTGCCAAGTGCGGTAAGCAGAAGCGTCAGGCTTAGTTAGGTGTTGGGTATGGTGGTTGTCCGCTATGGGCTGATATATTTCTTTCTTGATTTTCTCTATTTCAGTATTGAGATACAGAACTTAGTATTACTTGTTTGTTGCAGTAGCTAGATGTTAGAGACTCTCGTTGAATACTCATTTGACATATATGAAGTTCGATTCTACATGGTGTGAGGGTAAGCGCAAGTTGTTTTTCGGATGATCCCAGTCTCAATAAGAACGCCTTACAGCCTACAAGGGTCTGAGAGGGCAGTGGGGGTACTTGATATCCGTACTTCAGCTACAGGAAGTGGCTGTGAAAAGATAACCAGTGGCAATAACCTCTTCTGTCTTGACTTTGACATATTTTATCGGTAGAGTCTGTTTCCGCTATAGAGAAAATACAGGCGGAAATTACGGAAATTGCGCTCTCAGACCTTTTGTAGGCTGTGTAAGCCAAGATTTGGATCCTCCAGTGAGCCCTCGACGTCATTTTAATGGAAACAAGATAAGGTAAGACTAATACAAGGGTGACAGGCAACCTCCTTTGGGCAAAACCAATCGGATTCTTTATGACGGGGGGATGGCCACTTTTGACTTGGCTGTTTGCCCACTATGGTATATAAGCTTAATTACGGTCAAGCTCCCAAACTCCCTTGGCCATGTTTGATCAACCAGCTCTCTGTTCCCTCAGTCGACACCTTCTACTGAGATTTTATACCCAGCTCAAGTCATAACTATCACTTGTACGCGCTGTCACTTAATCTTTCCACTTGGTACAGCAACACTAATTCACACTTATTGATAGCCCGACAATACCACAGCACTGACCAATCTTGACCTTGAAAACAAATCACAATGGCAGGAGGAGAAAGTAACGCAGCCCAAGTGCTGAAACGGGAGCAAAATACCAAGAAAGCCGAACATAAGAAGAATAAAACCTATAACCCTGAAAGGAAAAACAGATTGTGGGCGATGATTACGACCTGTTTAGGAGGAGGAATTTGATTTCTAACGCCCTTCCTCGATACCCCAAAGAGATAGATCGGGATTATGCTGGTGAGGGAAACGTTCGCTTATGAGCATCATGAACAAGAGAAAAGGGTTGGACATTAATGGGACTTTGTTGGGATTGATATTTACTCTGGTGTGCTTATAGATTTTGTTCTGGTATGGTCATGGACAAAAACCTACCAAGGGTTTCTTAGTTACTGATAACTTTTGTTAGAAGATGCTTGATTTATACACTATTTCATAACAAGCTGATATTTCTTTTCTACCACAGACGACAGTAGGCTTCAACTAGACAACAAATGTAATGGATTCACTCAAATATCCGAATCATGAGTGTGGCTGACTATCGGATGAACTCTACACCGACTCGGAATCGAGAGATAACTCCAACAAACATGGGCCACTCTGCTTATGCGGGTAGAACCGGACTCAGCCATGTCAGCTGGTCTACGCTTTGACCAGAGGTCGTCACGATATTTTGTCTTTAAGTTCATGACTCAGGTCATCCAGAATATAAGTAAACAATGATCCCAATTCCCGTAGTTTAGTACATCCTACCCAAAAGAAAATGGCAATGCGCAGCTTATCACAGAAAATACTGGCGACATCCCTCTTAGCTATAGTCACCGCAGGCGGCGTCTACAGCTTCACAGTTTCAAGACGTGTCTCACTAGTCGACAAAACACTCATCACTCGATCAGGGGATATATCGGACACTTTCAAAAATTCGAGGTCGACTGGTCAGATCGTCAATGCTAGAAAGCATGTCTATCATTCTGACGGGCGATTCATCACACTCGATATACCCGCTGAGCATCATCGTGTGTCTGATGAAGTTTTGCTGGCCAAATTTGTTAAAGGGTTCTTTGGAGGAGCGGTAATAAGACCTGAAAGATGGGCATTGCAGATGGCTGGTCTTGAACTCGTTCGTTTTTCAAGCAAGTACTCTTATACTCATAGATTCGTGCAAAACCTAACCTCAAGCAGAAGAAGAACCGATTCCCAAAACAAAGCTCTGGTCACTGGAAGATATACCGGAGACAAAACTACTCCCAATAAATTCAATACTGTTTGGCGTCTTCCAAGTTCTGGATTCACAAATTGCTGACTCGGAAAACATCCATGGCTTGAGGGAACGATCTGAGAGCTACGTTGACTTTGGATATGGAAGTGACAGCGTAGGATTCGCTGGCGCCCACAGGTTTTCTGTCGTGAGGTCACAAGAAGACAGCAGTAAAGAGCAGACAGTTCAGATTCACTCCCAGAATATGACGTGTAACCCTATCGTCAACAAGCCTCTGCGGCCGCAGTTGTTGTTGGGATTATTTCATGAGATTTATACGGACTACTTGTTCAGGGACGGTATTGCAGAAATAAGAAGGTGGATGAGACAGTCTACTAGTAGTTGAAGTGTCAGGACGATGAAGAAGATCCTCCCTCCTCAAGCTATATGTATTAATAAGAACTCGTTTGGTAGACCCTGCCCTTCCCTTCCATCAATCCCAATCGTTTACGCTGCCGGAGCGAGGACTGGACCTTCAGGCAACTTGCTACCAGCAATATTACACTGCCTAAACAGTCGAACCTCATCCTCCGCAAAAGCCCCAACGACTGAATGGATCAACCCTCTGTTGTGAAAAAGAACGAAATCTCCTTGTTCCCAATCATGAGGATACACCTTCTCAGGGGCAATACCAGGACGTTGAAGATCATGAACCCGCTCGCGAACCTCGGCAAGATCATCAATCACTGTACCGTCAGCAAGGTGAAGCTTTCGCACAGCTGAGGGATGAACTTGAAGGGCCAAGCGACCTGTGACGGGGTTACGCCAACACATGGGGAGAATCTGGATCTTGTCTTCCTCAATGGGAGGCAACTTCTCAAGAGGGATTTCTTTGTCCTCCGAGACCAGACCCAAACCATCAGAGCGGGACTTTGCACTACTCATCCACACGTATGGATGCGGAGCATATTCAACCTTTGTGGTACGCGTAAACTCTTTATCCTCAGGCGAGAGACGGTCGTACATGGCGTAACCCGACACGAAAGCCGTCGTACCCAGTGGCACGGTCATGCTTTCATCCGAGCCATCGTCGTACACAAGAGTCTGCTTGCGACCGCCCGGAACACGAACAGCAAGGAGGGACGTAACGACGGGAGGAGCCAGACCGTACAGAGCAGCGTCAATGTGCCATCTGTAGAATCTTGTAAAGTCCAGGTCTTTCTCATCAGGGATAGCGGTAGCGTGGAACGTCCGATGATGAGGATGTCTGAGTTGAATATTCTTCAAACCCTCATACTCTTCAACAAAACCGTTGCCAATGACTTGGACTTGCGGCTGGTGAGGAATGGTCTTGAGATCAGGATGCAGGATTGAGCGCTTTGCATCAATCGTCTTTCCATGGCCGTACGACCCTGCAGCTTCGGGATCGAAGCGTTGGGTGATTTCGTACTGAGCTTTGGGCGAGACGTGGCTTTGGTTCTTGAAGACGAGGACTTGATGGGTGAAGAGAGCTTGACGAATTACGTCAAAGTCGGCATCTAGGAAAAGTCAGTGATTGACCTTTTGAGTCAGAGCTTCGTGTGCCTTACCAGAGGAGGTTACCGATTTCACGGGTATTCTCCCACTACTTGTCGATTCAATCGTTCACAGTATTCTTCATATGTTATCTTACCAGTCATGTTTTCAATGTCGACTTTTGATACGACTGCGCCAAAGTCGATGCCTGATTCAGCTGAAGGAGAAATGGGCGTGACGGTTATTTGAGATGCCATTGTGTTGTTGGATGCTGTGATACAGTAAAATTGCAGCTTTGAGGGAGTATTATCGCTCAGGTCAAGGTTATTGGTCTTTTATATAGCTTTCTCTGTACTCGATAGCTTGAAGCGGGTCGCGGCGGTCGCCTATCTTTGTTATCTGCTGCCACTATCTAAAATTTGACACCAATTATTGAATCCCATTCTTATCTATGCAATATCGTAATCTCTTATCAACGCCCGTGGCTTGATGACTGTGCAAATGTGTGTGTATTATAGTGTATGTATGCTTTTGTAACATGCGACTTCAGAAACGAAGTACCGTTCAATGCAGTAGACTAGCAACATATCAAAAAGGTTTGAATATGCTGGAATTGCGTTGAATTCGAAGTGCTTAGTATATGTTATGTTTCTCAAGTGCACGTTCATTCAAATATTGGAATGCGACAGAACCGATCCACATGAGAAGAACTTACAGTCAAGATTCTTCTAATCTCTCATGCCTATTACCGGGTATGCTTGCAAAGTTGATGGATTTATGCTATAGTACTTGAAGTGAAGAGCCAACTCCGAGTCAGGTAGGACGCCAAGGAGAGACATCTAATTTCTTCTCCTCGATAGATTATGACAACTAATGACTTAAAATCGCAGCATGTCTAAAAAGGCATGCAACGGAACGCAACAGACGCCCGGTTAATGAGAAACAGCTATGCAAGTATGAGCAAACATGGTATGACCAAATATCAACAACGTGGCTCTGTTAGTCGCCTTGTGTAATGATGCAATCGCATTTTCAGTCCTTTTTAGGGAATAGTCAAGACAATCAATCGCTTCTCCAACGACCTTAGTGTCTAGGAATGGACTTGGCGTCTTTAGAATAACGATCAATGTTGGACAACTTCCATTTTGAAATCAATAACAAAATAACGCCATAGTCAATTGACGTTTTCAATTGGTTGCTTTGGGTTCTTAGCTTCTTTAGCCTGTTTCATTCATGTGGTGGGAGTGGCACTCCGTGATATCGCACCTCAAGCACGCAATTCGATCCATTCCCCAGATTAAGCCAAGTCAAGTCAACACACTTTAATAAGGCGTCATTATTTTCAATGCGGGGGAAAAGAGTATTACAAAGCTGGGGAAGTAATATATATAACACGAGATAATCACTCTTTTCTGAATTCCATTAGTCAATTTAACTTGGTGTGTTTATAGTGTCTGTGTTCTCTTCTTTGTCTTATACCAAATCACCACCAAAATGGCGCCAGGTGCTCTTATCGACGAGGCTGTTCACATCCCTCTTCCTCATACCAAAACCGCTGAAGCACCTCGTTCCATCTTTCCCGATGGTATCCGCACATCAGGCCAACATCCTCCTCTTTACAATGCTCTAAAACCCTACTCGGAGTTCCCAGAGGAAATCACAGGTCCTACACTATGGAAGAAAGAAGATTATGAGAATAAGCCTGAGAAATGGACTCATCCTTTCACTGACGACGAGATTCAAGAGTTGAGTGATACTGCCGATGCTTTCATCGCAAGCGGTACGCCTCTCACTGGCATCTCAAAGGTATGAAAACTGACATCGTACACTTCTCACTCCCTACTAACACATCCCAGTCCAATTTCCCTTTACCAAAGCTAGGCAAAGTCCTTGAAACCCTCAGAGAAGACCTCCTCAACGGGAAAGGCTTCATCCTCTTCAAGCGCTTCCCAGCGGATACCTGGAGCCCCCTCAAGAACGCCGTGGCATACATGGGCCTTGGCACGTACATCGGGTATTTCGTTTCACAAAACGGCCTGGGGCATGTCCTCGGCCACGTCAAAGATGTAGGCGACGACGCTACACAGATCGACAAGGTGCGCATCTACCGCACGACAGCCCGCCAGTTCTTCCACGCCGACGATTCTGACATTGTCGGTCTTTTGTGCGTGCACCGCGCAAGAGAAGGCGGGGAGAGCGACATTGTCAGCATTCACAATGTTTGGAACGACCTACAGAAGAATAATCCCGATGTAGCTGAGCTGCTTACACAGCCCATCTGGTACTTTGACAGAAAAGGCGAGACGTCTGTAGGCGAGGAGGAGTGGATCCGCACTTCGGTGTTTTACCTTGAGAATGGAGGCCAGGGGCGTGTTTACTGCAAGTGGGATCCGTACTTTATACGATCTCTTACGCGATTCTCCGATAGAGGCATCATTCCTGCACTGAGTGAGGAGCAGAAGCGTGCCATGCTTGTGTTGGAGGAGACGTGTCAGAAGTTGGCTCTGCATATGGTTCTTGAGGTTGGGGATATTCAGTTTGTGAGCAACACGCATCTCCTACATGCCAGAACAGCATACACAGGTAAGACACCACAGGATAACCCAGACGACGAGGCGGATAGCGGCTAACATGTTCTAGATCACAACCCTCCCACACCTCGAAGGCATCTTCTTAGACTTTGGCTTTCTACACCAGAGACAGAAGGTGGATGGGCTCTGCCTTTCCACGATAGCAATGAGAAGAAGAGAGGGGGAATTCAAGTGAATAACAAAGCACCCAGATGCCCGCTGGATGCTGAGTAAAAGGCGTTTTACTATGTTTAGCGTGAATAGGTTTGCAGCATGAGAATTTGCGAAGGGTCAACATATTCTTTCATAAACGAGATTTGGCTTGGTGGCCTCTAGTCTTTTAATATCAAACTATAACTTATGCACTTGCTCCGAGACTTGTTTGCAAAAATCCAATAAATCACATTAATACTGTAGTATTCTTCTAGGACCTTTTATCTCTATTACCCAATCTAATCCAGTCCAGTCCAAGCTATCCAAGCAAAAGTCTCTCAAACATCTGACCTAGAAATTCAATCCCCATCTGCTCAGAGATAGTAATCAAGTTCATTGAGGTCTATCCCATAAACAGCACCATGATGAACCGAGCAATAATAGCAACCAAGATAGCTGCAACAACAGGCCAGAAGTTCATCGCCATAGACCAATCAATATCATCCAATGCATCCTCCGTAGCAGCAGAAACCAAGTTCAGCGGGAACCCGGGAGGATACAGCTCCCTTCGTCGAGAAGCCCTATCACGAACATGCTGTGCCTCGTTCTCAATGGAAACAACAACGCTGTGCTCCCCATGCGAAGAGTTACGCACGTACAGAGTTTGACGGGGCTTGTCATAAGTCCACTCGACGTTGGTGCCTTGAACACGTAGCTTGTGCTTGTCGTAGTGATACGCAGGGATAAAAATCTCCGTGAGGTGAGCCTTTTCATCAGTGGACACCTTTGTAGCTGTGCTGGTCCACGAGTATTGGAAACGCAGCGTTTTGTGGTTCCAGTTGGACTTTTTGGGAAGACCTGCTGTCTTCACGGCGTACGGACGGATGATAACGTCAAGGACGCGACCGCCCTTGTAGAGCTCGTCGTTCTCGTGCATGTAATTCCGGTAGTCTGGTTTTATAGGACCATGCTCGTTGACATCGTCACCGTTGACGACGGAGAAATCCTCCTTGTTCCATCCATCGCCGTACTCAACTCTGTTAGCGGGATTGTAGTTCCACAGGGTGTAATTGAGCTCGTTGTCTTCCATGGCGGATATGAGGCCGTTCATCAGATCACGTTGCTTGTCGTAGCATCCTGTGCGATAGGCCACTGCGTTGTTGATATCATACGAGACGCCGATTTCGCCAATGACCAATGGGATTTTGCCCAGTGACTCTTTTCCATACTTGACAATGTTGCCAAGTTGCCTCTTGTAGTTACTTCTTAGACCCTTGGAGCCGAAATAAAGCGCGTTGAAAGGGATCATGCCTCGCGAAAGACCTTGCACATTGACACTCATCCAGGAATGATACTTGTTGAAGAGGACGTTGAGATCATAAAAATGAGGTGCATAGACAAGATTGTTAGGGCGCGGTGATTCAATAACCGTCTTCTCAGCGTATGTCTGTCGACGCCATTTCTTGTTGTTGGGATCCTCTGTAGGCCAAGGAGGTAGAAACTCATTGGGGATCGGCTCGATAAAGCTCATGGTCTGCGGCGTCTTGCGCGACACACGTTCCGAGAACTTCTGTAGAAAGGGCGCATAGCAGTCGTTGTACCACTCAATTGGCTTCCCCTCACGACCAGGGCGATGATCAACCTCGAAATAATCGTTGTCACGAATACGGGCAGTTTTCTTTTTGTCGTCCCACTCCCACACGCCATGCGCATGCCAAACACACTTGCCAAGACCTCGTCCATTGCCTGCTGTCTTTCCGTCCAGTGACAGCCATGCGGACTGACCTTTGGGGTCAATACGAGACTTGTGGGAAGCACGACTTGGCCAGGGCCATGATTTGACCCAGTAAGCAACGTCTTGTGCGTAGCCACTTCCGAGAGCGAGTGACTGGGCAAGGGAGGGACAGTGGCCAATGTGCAGATCGGTATCATAGTTCCAGGAGTGGAAATGATGTAGATTGACGAGACCACGATGAGGTTCATTCATTGGTTCAAAGCCTATGCATGCTTCGAGATGGCCTACTTCGTCCGCGAGACGTCCAAATGCTTCAACGCACGCGTCCTGGAGTAGTGTTTGCACAGAAACTTGCTCGGTGTCTCCTGGCTTGCGATAGCATTTAAGGTTGGGGGCCAATGCATCACCTGCCCAGAAGATCGTTGCCATTGTTGACGCAGCAAGCTTCTGATAACCCGATGGCCAAAGAAAAGGACCTCCGGGCTCTTTGGGATTGAAGGGTTCGCTTGCGCGTTTCTTTTCATCCTGGCTGTGAACGTACGCAGCGCCCGTATCGGTGAAGGCTTCAATGTCTAGGCCGACCACTTCAAACGTCCAGCCGGGCGCACCACTACCACCACTATACCGACTCCAAACATCTTGATGGGCGCAGATAAAGCACTTGATTCCATACTGCGACATCATCTCAATCAATTGGCGCAGGTAGGCGATGTACTCGAGGTCCAAATCCGTCTCTGGATCAGGCCCCGCATGGCCAAGGGACTCCCAGGTAACAAGTAACCTCACAAAGGGCGTACCCCAAGCCTGCAGTCGTCTAAAATGCAGCGGAGCATCTTCAAGAGGGAAAGGTCTCCCTACAAAGGTGACGATGCGGTGGCTCTCGTAAAAGCCATGGTCAAGATGGGACAGGCCATTCGGTTCTGTTGGCAATTTAGAAGCGCCTGAAAGATTGAGGCCACGAAGGAAGATGACGCGTCCGTAGGCGTCGATGAAGTGATCGTCTTTTATTCGAATTGAACCGCCCAAGGCTGCATCCGAGAGATCGACTGCTGCGTGGGCAGACATAATGGGCGTGATTGAAACTGAGAAACGGACACGGTTCGAGGTACGCAAGCAAACTCCCGTCAAGATATGAGTTGAGTTGCGCTGAGTCCAGGTAGCTCCACCAAACACTTGGCCTCTAATTAGCGAGTACGGCATCGGACCATCATCAAACAAGCTTCAATATTTCGCCCGATCAAATTGAGCTTAAATTTTTGAATGGGAGTCATCTCTTCATGAATTAAATAAAAGTAAATGTTCAAATAAATCACAACCGCTGTGCGCTCAGAACCAATTGTGCTTCCAAATGCCCGCCTAAACGCCCCGCCACCAATACTCCAGCATTTGTACATCCAAGAACTAATTTTCCTGTCTGTCCCTCCTATTCAACACAGCATAACTCATTCTGCGCGCTGTTCTATCGCCCCAACCCATCACCGAGAGTCCCGGTGAGCGCCCTGTAGCCACTGCGGTCTTTTCCTGACTTACATCCCCCTCAACGCCGAAAGAGTATGTTCTCTCACCAGTCGGATCAGCCACGACCCCAAACCCGATCTTCTTACTCTTGAGATCAGTTTCTTGCTCCCACCGCAGCTTGTCGAGACTGGACGCTCTAGTCGCAGCGAGAATGGCAGAGAAGCTCAAACTTCGCATGATGGCGTTCTCCTCCATTGCCGCCACGCCTGACGCGACCGCAAGAATTGTGATACCCATAGAGATCGCATACACAGCCCACAATTGCGCGTAATTGTAAAAGAAGCAGTTTCTTTCTTGCCATCTTATACAAGGGTAATCCAAGCCTTTTCCACTCAGGACAGTGCCAGAGTAATTAGAAGGTTTGGCGGCCCATGAGACAGCCGACATCTGGGGATCGGACAGGAACGATATTAGAATCTCCTCATAAAACTTTTGAACTTCAAGAGGGAAGTTCTTGACGGGAAGGTAATTAAGACGGTCAACAAGTCTTGTCTGAAGAATCTTGCTATTGACGTTGAAATGCGGCATCGTGGTGGTGCCGTTCAGAATCGTCCGCAGCTGGTAGCCCACGGCATGGTACGCAGCTGTCAACCGATAATCCGATATATTTTGAGGGTATATGTAATTTTCTTCGGGTTTTGCCACTGTTCGGTCCTTGAGTCGTTTGTCGGGATCTTTTTTGCCAGGTACAAAGGTCGTGTCAATCACCTTGTCAAGAAACTTGCGCTCCGTCACATTGTGAGACTGGACTCCGCCAGAGTAGCTCAACCGAACCTTGTACCGGGTCTTGTAGTGCTCGCACCCAAAGATGGTGGGGGTATAAGCTTTGTACCAATCGCCTTTACGAGGCTCTGGAGGCTGGGGCTTATCTCTGTCGTCAACTTCAGCATAGCCGAACCATAGGATGGGCTCCGTCCGAAAAGCGCCCAAGTTCTTCGGATAAGGTGGTTTCTGTTTGGGCCTTCCGCCAATACCGGCAGGAATTTGTGGGTTCTCATATTCACCTCGGTCGAGCATTGCATAATATGTGAGGTTTCCCAAGGGTGCAAGGACAGTCGTGTCAAAGGGACACTCTGCGTCCCCGAGCTTCTTAACTTTCGCATTAGCACCCGAGGCCAAGTCTGTACACTTGTATCCTGGTCCAGTAAACTCGATTGTATAAGAACAGTTCCAGCCTTCGCCGCAAATCTGGTCTGGCGCCTTTGGGCGCATGATGGCTTGTTGCGCGTATGCCGTTTTAAGTGCAATCGACTCGAATTGCTGACTATTGGCAGTGAAATAGTCAAACTCGTTGGGATCATCCTTGTTAATGCTATCGCCCGCTGCGGTCGTGTTCCAGAGAGATACAGAAGTCTCGAAGTAGCCTTTAACCCTAGTTGGATTTCTCCAGTAAATTTCTTTCTCGTGCTCAAAATTCAAGGTGCGAATGTTTGCACATTGGGTTATCTCCTCTTTTCGCTGCGGCTTGATGGTGAGGGTGTAAGATGTGAAAATGACGATCAAAGGCGACGTCCAAATGAAGATGGTCAAAGCCATGGCGAACTTGGCATTTACCCAAGCCTCCCAATTAAGCAGAGCTGTCAGGTCCTCGGATGCCGCGAAGAGCGAGTCCAGAGTAGCAAGTGTAAGCATCTTGCGACGGATCATCATCAGGACGCGCTGACGGAAGGCCAGGACAACAGCGTTAAGGAAACATGCTTTCGACAGAAACGCCAGGGCGGCGCCGTATCGAAACTTGCCCTGCTGGTCTTTTGCGACTTCTCCGTGGAGGCCCCGATAGTAAAAATGGTGGCCCACGGCGAAAGCAATACCTGACAAGACAAGAACGTACATGCTCCATGATGGCTTCCACTCATGGACCCACCAATGCCAAAATTGATTATTATGCGGGGGGGTCGACGGAGGAGGACCTTGAGCGCTCGGGGGTATATTTGGAGGGCTATTTCGTGGGACATGGCCGCCCGCCAAGAGTGAAGCTTGACTATCCTCCCTGTAAGCCTGCGGTCGTCCGGTACCGGGCGTATGAGGCATGGTGGGCTCCCATATTCCTAGTGGTGTCGAAGTGCCATAGTAGGCTGTGTCGGTTGTAGCTTGTCGTTGCAGAAACGGCTGTGAACCTGCGCGCTGGGAAAAAGACGTCGTGGCGTAATCGGGGGAGCTATATGGTGAGGGAGATAGTTTGCTGGCGCCTATGGGCTTGCGAGCGATCGAAGGGCTCACGGGCTCCCAATTCTCGGGTGATGATGTTGGATCGTGGTGGGGGTAATCCCTCAGTTCCATGGTGACGGGACGACGGGCAGCAATTAAAAGTTAGATAGGCGTTCGAGAGACCCTAGCGGCCCGTTCAGTAGGTAGTTAGGTAGGTACGGTAGCTTCCCCGCAGTGCCCTGAGCTTAAAGGCTGACGACCCTGAGCTGTAGCTTTGAAGAAGGGACGGCTCCTGAATAAGTTGTCGTATTGCAGGTGGTCAAGTAGCGACAGCTGAAGAGAAAAAAGTGAGAAAAGTAAGAAGAAGAAGGAAAAAAAAAAATCGAGACCCTGGACCTTTAGAAAATGCCCGTTGGCATCAGCCTTGTACAGAAAAGCTCAGCACTAAACCCATCTCTGCAGTCGCACCGCCAGGGCTGAGTTGTGGTTCTGGGTAGGATCGCGGGTTCCTGTAGGGCTGGTATCTCCTTGATTGGGTAGTAGGTCGAGCAGCTGAGGGAGCGCAAAAAGCCACTCAGTCCAATAGCCAGACGCCAATGCGGTCTGGACTCTTTTGGTTGGGACACTCTGTACGATGGAACCTCTTTTGTCTTGGTATTGCTTGCTGACTGTGATAGACTGATGTGGACCTCCTCCCTAAGCTAAGCCTAAGTCTAAGCCTAAGCCTCCCCCTGCCTCCGCCTCTTTAATTACCTAAATTACCACGCGTCAAAGAGCTTGGCAAAAGCCGACGCCGATGCTGATGCTGACGATAGCGAATATGCATGTGAGAATGAGAGGAAAAGAATGCTGACTCTTTGTGCTCAGCTACATACTTTTTACCTCCTACCTGGGCAGCTGGGCTACATACGAACGACATCATGATTCCGCCCAGAATCGGAGCAATGTCATAATAGTACTGAGGTAGTTAACCGAGGCTCTTCCATGACGGACCGTTGAGCCGTTTATGTTCCTGTGTATCTATTCCATTTCTGGGTATACTCTCAACTTTTCCGCTAGGGATGATGGCTGCTGAACGGTTATCCAGAATCAGATCACAAACCCACATAACTTTGTCAATTACCAAGTTTTAAAACATAAGCCTCTCCCATGTCTCAGAACTTCTTTGTTCTCTTCTTCCTGTTTAATGCTGTCGTAATCCAATCTAATTTTATATAATTTTATGTTGCGCGAACGCTTTCGGGTCAGCATCTCATATCACCCTCTCCACTATGACTGCATCGTCTACAGCCACCATTGGCTCGTACGAGCTGACGTCTCGCGCAATCAATGAGCCCCCTGTCGCTGCGTCTCGGGAATCTCTCAGAAACTCAGGTCTCGCTGACGAATCCCGGAGGCTTGAATCTGACGCTGGCAAAAATCTCTGGGATGACAGCGGCAACGGCCTTGAAAGTGTCACAGCTCAGACAGCTCCAGCGGAAGTTGCTGAGAGTTGGAAGTATCCCCGTGAAAATGTGTTCAAAACTGGTGCTGCATTTTGGAGTCTTTTGACGTCGGGTGCTAATGATGCTGCATACGGTGTAAGTCATATCGGTACTTTTGTTATATCACTGGCTAACATGATGACCACAGGCTTTAATCCCATATGTGAGTTTGATGCACGCAACTGGACTGTTGGGGTGAGCTAACAATTCAACAGCTGGAAGAATACTATAACTTGAGCTACATCGTGGTATCTCTTGTCTTTCTCTCACCTTTCGTTGGATATATTTTCGCGGCTGTCCTAAACAATACTCTACACAGGCGCATAGGACAGCGAGGAATCGGTGTTACTTGCGGCCTCTGTCATATCATCGCATACATCATTATCGCCGTTCACCCTCCATATCCTGCCCTAGTCCTCGCGTATGCTCTTGCGGGATTTGGTAACGGCATCAGCGATGCGGCCTGGAACGCTTGGGTCGGTAATCTTGACAAAGCCAACGAGACTCTTGGCTTCCTCCACGCTTTCTATGGCATTGGTGGTGTCATCAGTCCCTTGATTGCTACGAACATGATAGCGAAGGCTGATCTACCTTGGTACACATTCTATTATGTCATGGTAAGTCAAAAGAACAGTTCATCCCAAAAAAAAAGAATACAATGCTGAATGGTGTGCTCAGATCGGGCTGGCTGTTGTCGAACTCATCATTTGTTCATGGGCTTTCTGGTCAAACGGCCCAGAGGTTTATCGTCAGACCATGGACGCCAGTAACGAGGATAACCAGGGCATGAAAGAAGCTCCGTTCAAGCTACCTTTTGCTCGCGTGACATGGCTTTGCGCCGCATTTCTTCTTTGCTACGTCGGCGTCGAAGTATCTGTCGGTGGTTGGATAGTTCAGTTTATGATCCGGGTGCGAAAGGCAGAGAACTATCCAGCAGGCATGACCTCAATGGGCTTTTGGCTAGGTCTTGCCGTCGGCCGAGCTATCCTAGGCTTCGTCACGCCAAGACTCGGTGTCAAGGTTGCCGTGTCCCTATATCTCCCTGCTGCTATGGCGACGCAGTTGATCTTCTGGCTGGTGCCGAGTTTCTATGTTTCTGCCGTCACGGTTGCTTTCCAGGGGTTCTTCTTGGGACCTCTGTTTCCTGCTGTTGTAGTTGCTACTACCAAGATGCTGCCCAAGCACTTGCATGTTAGTACTATTGGTTTTGCAGCGGCTTTTGGAGGTAGTGGAGCTGCGGTTTTGCCTTTTGCTGTGGGTGCTATTGCTCAAGCCAAGGGTGTCAAGACTCTTCAACCTATTATTCTTGCGTTTTTGACTGCGCTTCTTGGTCTTTGGTTATGCTTGCCTAAGATTGGTAAGAAGAAGGATTAGTGCAAGATTTACAGGGTGATTATGGGTTGACTTGTATTATCGATTAGTCTTGTACAAAGATGATAGTAGTAATCAAAGTATAACTACACAAATACTATACCCTGAGAACAGAGTCAACAACGTACTGATCTTAGACACTGGTGCCTTTCATCAACCAGGTTTAGAGCAATAATGAACATTAAATGGGGGGCATCCTGTAGTATAATTTCAATTAGACTTAGCAAAGATATATAACAAAGATGCCATAATAAGGCCAATATGACAAAGTATATAGACGTTTACTTTTAGCCGCACTATTACCTGTAGGGTCTGGGATTCTGGCCTGTTAGACACTCGTGCCTTTTATTAACTAGGCACGAAGCAATAACGAACATAAAATGGGACAACCTGTGGTATGGTTTGACCTAGAATAGCGAGGATTTATGATAAAGATGCCACGAAAAAGATAGCATGACAGGGTATATAACCATCTATTTTCAGCCTCGCTGTCACTAGTAGGATATAGTATTCTGGTCTGATAGGTACTGGTGCCTTTCATTAGTACAATTAAAGTAACAATAGATATTTACTACAGGGTATTCTGCAGTATATGTTGACCTAGAACAACGAGGATATATAATAAAGATGCTATGAAAAGCCAGCATGATAAGGGATATAGACATCTATTTTCAGCCTCAACTTATAGGATCTAGTGTCCGGCCTGATGGTCTAGCGGTATGATTCTTGCTTCGGGAGTGACATCTCAGTTCTTTATAAGGGAACTAAAGTTTGCGAGAGGTCCCGGGTTCAATCCCCGGTCAGGCCCTTCTTTTGCCAGTCTTACAGTCTGACATCTATATCCTCCTTTTTGTTCTTAACCATACATATATCCAGGAGTTAGGAATAAGCTATTTGGTTGATGACAGTTTGTTAGTACTCCTTTATATGCTGCGGGATATAGTATGACTTGTAAGTTGCTTAAACTCTAGTTGCTGACTACGAGAGTTTCTTATTCTGAATATATAATGTACGATAATCTATTAATGCGAATGAAATAGGTTCGATAGGATGATACCATGGCATATTTGCTGACGCGGGCCTCGTAGTACACCACTTGGTGGATCACAATATCGCTAAACTATAATAGCCCTTGTAACGGCTGCTTGTTACTTTACTGAAGAAGTAGGAGGGTTACTGTGAGGAAGATCCAGAGTTGATGAACTTGATGTAATCGGAAGGATGTTAGTATAAAACGAGAAGAACAAAGGCATGATGAACTTAAAAAGCAATACGCCTATATACACATCGTTTGTCAGTTATTCTGCAAACACTCTCGAGAAAGGCTTGTACTTATTCTCCCAACAAGTAGTGTTTTGAATACATCTCCTCGTTGTAATGCTACATGTTATGGAAACTATCTGCAAGCAACTCTCTTCTTTACAACAGTAGACCAACTTCCATCCACACTCAATCTCTGATAAGCCAACTGCTTAACAGAACTACCCCCAAAAGACAAAAGAAAGGATCCCGTACGCTTATCAGCTTTTACAGAATTAGCTATAGTATTTCCAGGTAGAGCAACAACTCTATTCGTTTCCTCAAGAATATCAAAGGGCGCTCCTGGTTTAGACGTCACTCTCACATAAATTTGGCATCCGCCTTTCTTCTTGTAGCATCGGGCATCCATGTGGATAGGATACGTATTCTTAGGCAGAGGTTGGTCAAGAGGTGTTAGATCCATACTCATCGCAGTGTCGGAACCGAAATAAATAGCTGACTCGTCAAGGGTCAAGCGGGTCGTGTAGATGGATCGATCGCGCTCTGTGCTATTACGCGCATGATGAACGTAGAAAAGCTCCGAGCCCGGCGGTGTTCGAAAAGTCACCTCTTGCGTACCGATCTTTTTGTTATGTTTAGCAGGTGAGGAAACTATGCTGCCATGGCCGGTCGAGTAGATGGGAATCTCGGCATCAGGCTTCTGCGAAAGAATAGGATTGTTTGACGACTTGCGGAAGGGTCCAAAGGGAGATTTTGAAGTTGCAAAGCCTACGCCGTAGTTGGATGCTTCGTAGTTGTTGGCGCTGTATGTGAGCAGGTAAACAGGCTTGCCGTCTTTGCCAGGCCTTGTGATGGTAGTGCTACCCTCAGCCCAGCGACGGTCTTTCTTGGTGCCGTTATTCTTCTCGTAATCATCGACATGGTAGTTTTCCCATTCCTGGGGATCGCCGCCGTAGGAAATGACTGTTTCCCAACCATCCTTGCGCGGCGGTGAACCAATTTCACCGGTGCCGTTATAGGAAGTGATGTTGTGGGGAAGACTCTGTGCATCCTTGGCGTGGATGTTCTTCTGCGAGGCTATAATCTCGGGCATTGTCGAAGCCTTGGGATCGTCCCACCAAGATCGCTCCATCTCCACGACGATAATGTTGGATTCCTCGATATACTTGCCCAACTTCTTATCCCAGTTCCAGTTCCGATATGCATTTCGGGAAAGGTACATATAGATTCTCCCATCTTTGTCGAAAAAGATATTGACATCAATGGTTGGAATATAAGTACCTTTGGGCGCTGTCTTCCCCTCCTTAAGGGTCTGCGGAGGACGCATCTGCTTCTCATCCATGATGAGATTGACATCGTGATAATCTGGATCGAACGGATAATACTCGATCGGCTTCGGTTCAATTTCACTAAAGGGTCCCGTAGGCGATCGTGAAACAGCCACGCCAATCTTGGACGGCTCTTCAAACTCCGAGTAACGAAAATAATCCTTTGTCAAATCCTCTCGCAAACGGCCAGCGAAGAAGAAAAAGTACCAGCCAGTTTTCTCATTATAGTACGTCTCGGGAGCCCAGTACCAGTCGCGCGCCCAGCAGGCCTGTCCGCCTTTGATGGGGTTCATGTCATTGTCGTAGCACGCTTTTAACACGCCGCCTGGATGCTTGTGCCATGTTGACAGGTCGGGGCTGCTGTAGATGGCGAAGAGACTGCCTGGGTCTGCGCCTTCGGTAGAGTACGCAAAGTACTGGCCGGTTTTGGAGTCGTAAATCACGTACGGGTCTGCGCCTGGATGGTTTGCTGCGTTGTGAAATTGGGGAGTTTCGGGTTTGTGGTTTGAAGCCAGTGATGATGCGAAGAGGCATGCGAGGACTGTAATGATACTGAGAAGTTGCATCTTGACAGCTACCAAAATATACTACGATTAAACCGGAGATAAGAGATGGAGGGTTGTATCAATGATGAACTTATTATAGGGTATTTTATTCTTTGACGACATTCTTATTTCCCCTCATTACACTAATCGCAGATCCTCGCATCGGTCCGAGCAGGAGCGAGGGGGAGTGACATCCTTGGCTATTTCGGTACAATACAAAGCGAGATCTACACTGCAAACTTCTGAGGCTATCACCAACCTATCATCTGTACGTTCGTCCTAAATTTAAACCGTTGAAGAGCCTCACCGTCAAAACGATCAGCGTATGAATCCATAAATATCAGCCCAAAGACCAGGTCGATAGAGTAATTAAATACACATTCCAGCAGCGTCCCAAGCATGACGTTTTGTCTTCTCCACACGAGCTTCAAATAGCCTAAATAAAGCATCGCGCTAGCCAGTCTTACTGGGTTGTCAAGTTTCTTTTTCACGAGTCAAGTTTTATTGTTAGCTCATTAATTCAAGTTGGTTAGAGTAATGAGTATTTAAGTGCTTGTTGGAGATACAATACTTCGGAATAATCGTCACCGTTATATCTCGTGGCTGTTGCCCAGCCTTGGTCAGTTGGAACTCAAACTATCACATTCCGATCATCAAAAAGTTCCATGATGAGACGATTTGCTTGCTCGGATGGCCAGGAAACCAGCTGACTTCTGCCAAAGTTATGCTGACAGGCTTGCAAAATTGTCAAAGATCTGCTGTTATTTTGCCATGACTTTTCAACGAGTCAGGCGAGACGTCGTATACAGATTTGAGAACAATTACGAATGATCATTGCCACGCTTATCGACTTATCTGAATCAGAGTCTTGAACGAACTCCGCTTCCCAATTCAACTGCAACAATGATTTCAGCCGAGTTGGTAAAGGCCGTTAACAATGAGATCTAAAATGTTTTGGCCACCCAGCAAGTATGCACCTTACTCGTAGTATCCAACATAGCAAACTCTCCATTTACAACGGGTTACTTGCTAATTCATGATGTCTGGAATGAAGGTAGAGAGTTTTCAACGCATAGCCATATCGCCAGCCGCAGTTCAAACTTTCCCCGACTATGAGAACTCAGGCCTGTAAATAGGTCCATCACCCGACCAACCCATCCAATGTCTACAGTACCTGCAGTACCTGCAGTACCCGTGGGCCCTTCCGCATCCCGGTGATGAGCTTGTCATCGTAAACAGATCAATCAACTGACAATATGCTTGCGTGTTGATCATCGAAGTAGCTTCGGCTGAAAAAAACCCTGAAACCAAACGGCTTGCTGCTTGGCTCAACGAAAACGAATAACGAATAAAACGACTTCAGGACCTGCATCTTGTACTGTCTTACCTTGGCAGGTGGTGGCTGGTATGGATCAACGAAACTATCACTGCCTGTCACTAAGAAACAGTCCGCATTTGGTATCGTGTCAGTTGTCGTTCGCAAACTCTCAATTACCCAAAACAGAGCCTGATTCGTCGCTTATACGCTTTCAAATCCTAACTGACGTGTTTCGGCCGAACCTTGGAGCGTAATTGGACGGTTCCTGCGTCTTGTCTTGGCCGTTTTTGAGTTTTGTATCGGACCCGAAACTAACATTGCTTGTTTCTATGATGCTTTGTCGTAGCAAGCGGTTGACTCATACGATCGCGGAGGTGATGAGAAATCGCTCATTGCTGTGAGACAGAGGGTGTGGTAAATGGAAAGATGATTATAAAGGAAGCCCTGGTATCTCGACAAATTGCAAAGATCACAGCATAACTGTACCAAAATCAATTGATTATATTAAAGAAAGCAAAATGGGTTCATTCCAGTTCTTGTCACTTCTTACAGCAGCTACTTCTGTGGTGGCCCTTGCTGGTACACCCAATGTCTACGCTGGAAATCGTCGAGGTTCGTGCTACGATCAAGCTTCTGTCGACGACGCTTGCTGCTACCTCTCACCGGCGAGGCTATTGCAGACACAAGTCTGGGACACACGACCAGCCTCTGGACCTCTAGGTAAGTCAAGACTTGAACCACAGATACGACTTGGTCCTAACGTGTGTAGACTCATGGACAATCCACGGTCTCTGGCCCATTCACAACGACGGTTCTATTCCGAATAACTGCGACAGCAACCGCACATACACAAACATCACACAAATCCTGTATCACGCCGGTGCCGAGGCCACCATAAATGAGATGAACAAGATTTGGGAGTCTTCAGAAGGCGACAACGAGGAGCTCTGGCAAGACCAATGGGTCGCCCACGGTACATGCTTTAGCACCCTTAACCGCGAATGCTACGGCCGCGACTACGAAGAAGCCGAAGAAGCAGTTCCATATTTCCAAAAGGCCGTCACGCTCTTCAAACGTCTACCAACCTACGAGTGGCTTCGCGAAGCTGGTATCATTCCTTCGTACTCGATGCTATACCAACTGTCAGACGTCCAAGCCGCACTGGAGCAGCAGCATGGCTCTCGGGTGTCACTCCGCTGTGCAGGTCAACGAATCCACGAAATTGGTTACCATTTCAACGTCACTGGTACGCTTCAGCATGGATACTTTACTGATTCGGGTGCGATTGGCGACTGGGATGATTGTCCTGAGCTGGTGCTTTATGAGCCAAAGGGTGAGAGCAAGAAGGCCATTTTTAAGTTTGAGACGTTTCATCCGCATAGCGCTACAGATGTGGAGGACTTGTAGGACCAGTTGGAAAAGGATTTTAGTTTGGTTTAGTTTAGCTTATAACCTTTTAATAAATTCCATATGTCATCATCACATACTTTCTCCCAAGTCCCCCGTGATAAAACTCAGGCATCAGTTGATGGCTACGTTACCCGCTCCTCAAAGTTTACCACTGGTCTAGTCATGGATATAAAGATACATTCTCGGATATAAACATCTGGTAACAAATCGTATTACTAGTGTCGCAGCGATAGAACAATCGAATTGATTGGTCCTTCCCTAGCAAACGACAGTTCGAAAGAAACATGCCCCAGCAATTGACAGTGTCTGACAATACCGAGTCATCCGCAGTCAGCTGTTGCATTCACATTTATATATCCACCAGTCGCAACCTTCGAAAGCATCATGTTTCATTCGTACAAGGCTTACAAAGCCATCAATATCCTTGCACATGAGATACGACACTCCAACATGAGCTCGAGCCACTATCCCTGTTGGAATTACCCAAGGAACGGACGCTCCACCTCCAGAATCATGGAAAATTCTCCACCGTGACAAGTTTCGGAAACATTGCTCCAATTTCTTTGAAACAAAGGGGACTCGTGTAGCTGGCTATAAAGGCTGAAAGGATCGTCAGGGCTTGGGATTTCTTATCAATTCCACTAAGCTATCGTGTTCTAGTTCGCTGCCAAGGTCTTTGATATTCTATATTGATAATTATTAAAAATGTATCCTCTTGCTACTTTCACTTCACTGCTTGCCGTTGCTGGCGCAGTCACCGCTACGCTCGAGCCTGCTAAGAGCAATACCAAGGGCCAATACCCCAAGAGCCCTTCATGCTCTCGTAAGCCATCGGACACCTGACAATCTCTTGATCACCAAACTGACAAGCTTGGAATAGCTTCCAAGACCTCCAACGCCATCCAGGCCGCCGAGTGCGCCTACAACACCCGTGTCTCAGGCAAACAGACCTTTGCCATATTCAAGGTTGATCATCAGTATGATCAGAACAACGGTGCTCCTTATGGTACTTGTGAGGCCTATGAGTGTGATGCTCCTACTTCCGGCGGGCTGACTACCGATGAAGACTACTGGACTTTCTTCTGGAAGTAAGTTTCTTACATTTTATCAAAGGACGAAATAAAATACTGACTGTTTCTAGCAACAACGGCGAGTCTTCTGGAGTTGGTACTACTTGTATCAAGGATCCTAATGATGGCACTTGCGGTTGTGAGAACTCGGATGGTACTTTCATCCCTGGTGCAAGCAACTGCGTTTAAAAGACGATGAGTGTTGGGGGATTCATTCATGGTATAGAGTTCTTTCACGTATATAACATGGCTGCGCAACGAGACAAAAACTGAGTATGTTAAAAACTGAAGTTCCTTGCAATACACTCGCAATGGTCGATATATGCCCATAGCTTTAACCATATCTAGCTATGCTGTCAGCCAGGCTTGCTTGCTACATGTGACAATGTGAACGTGACTTGGCGCCCCTAGTCCAACGACCATCATCGTGGCGTAGACCTTCTTTGTAGCAATATGAGCGGCTTAACCTTACCTCACATCTGAGTCCAATATCTCGAGTCCGCTTTATGAGGTATGCAATGCCTCTAGCCTTTGCCATGCGTGCGTTAATCTATTTCAAGCATTGCTATATATAAAAAATATTTGAGAGGCTTCTGGTGTTCCATCTAATTAGGAAACGGGTATCACTAATTCTCAGTACCACTCTTAAAGGGCCACGAAACAACTGCATAATGATGATCACGTCGGGAGAAGACAAGAGGGAGCAGGCCGTTCTCTGCGTCAACCTTACGAAATCGCCTTATAGCTTGACGAGAGGTACCTAGTTGAGACATTCTAATTTCAAAACGGCTTGATGATTTCAGGGTCAGGACTTACAAGAGGGCGAGACCATGCGGCCAGGGCTCTGGTGGCAAGTTTATCGTTATGCCTTGTGGACTAGTTGCCGCCACGATAGCGTCGTTTAATCAATAGTCCACTGCACCTGCTTCAGCCAAGGCGTCAACCATAAGCAGAAAGAATTCCTCCATTCGTCCGTAGTTCTGATACAATCTTACAATAAATGATATAGGAGTCCAGTAGAGCTTGATACAGTCAAGAGCTTGACCTGTGCCACCTGCCAAAGAAGATTCAATATGCAGCTAATACTAGATCTAACGGAGTCCAAGTGACAAGGCCCCATGCAGCTTAACTGACCCTTTGGTCGGCACTAGTTTGAGTTTCCCCACAAAGTTGAAAGAGCCACAACCTGTTATTGAAAAGATCGTTTCAGGCAACAGGCTGGTAGAGTCCACTCAATATGGAGACAATATTCACGGCGCGAGCCGCACCCGAATTAGAAATGAATTAGTACAGTAAAGTGGGATACGAGCCAGCTAAGTCAAGCTAAGTATTCGCATTATTGGCAAAGAAGCAACGGCATGTGCACGTTGATCTCAATACAGTACAACTTAAAACTCTACATCGGATACCGAGGAGAGGCAAATTGTGGCTTGAAATTATAAGTACTAACAGAGAGGTCATAGCGGCTTACTGCCGACCGGCAATGGAACCCAAAGAACCAATTCCCTGCTTGTGACGTACCAAATGGCAAAAGAAGTCATCAAGTCTCGTGATCCAAGCAGAAAGCGGTGTAGAATACACAGTGGTGGCTTCGTATCTAAAAGGAGGAGGCCACCCATAGGTCTTTTGAACGGCCAACTCACCAATGATCATTCTAAAGGTTTGATGCTCGGCACGCAAAACGCTTCCTTGACTCATTCAAAAGTCTCAGCCTCACCACCGCCAAGACGAGTTCGCTACCCAATTCAGGAACATGATCAGCGTCAAAGGCCGTAGGTCAAGACCAATTGGTAGACATCCCTCCCTCGCCTTGTCTGGTGAGTGTAGATCTCATGTGACTGATCAAAAGGGTAAAGAATTGCAGAGTAAAACCATGTATCGTTGCTCTGTAACGGCTGGCGGATGGCAGTTGAGGCTTGGCCAAGGTTGCACGCGCGGGGAAAGGGAACCGAAATGCAGGGAGTCAAACTTCAATAATGCCACAGTATTTTATACTTACTAGAGGCTCCTATAGATAGACGTCATAGTGTATACGATACCTGATATAGTGTAACGATCTGGTAGGCATAGTGTAGGTGGCTATCCTTAGTATCCCACCAACTTCCAATCATCAACCCTGCGCTACGTTCCTATACCCACGCGTGCCATACAGTAGCACAGTAAATGTAGCATCAGCAAACTAAGACACAAACACGTTGCTTTTTTACTTTTCTTTTCCAACCATGACTCCCACCCTTTCCAGCAAGCCTTTCACTCTTTTCTTATGCACCTCCACTCCCCCATCCATCCAAGGACTAAACATGGAAAACATCATCCGGGATCATTTCTCCATCACTTCCAGATGAGAATACACAAACCCACGACATGCCGGCATGATAACACTCCTCTCTCCCCACTACAAAGCTCAGGAAGTTACAAGAGGTGACCTTGTCATCGCCTGTACTGCGCTAGGCTTCACCCTCGGCTTCGGCTGGCTTACCGTCTGGAAGGCTTGCAGGCAGACGTTCCAGGTATACCAGCGCCATGGAACGCGCGTGTTTCGAAATGCGTATATTATAATGGTTTGGGGGGAGTTGACGGTTTGTACAATATTTGCGGTTCTTTGCATTTTGCATCTGCTCGACGTTGTAGCTCCAAGGTAAGTCTTGTCTGTGTATATCAAACAGGATAGAGATATACTAATCCTCACCGCTAGCTTTGCGTTTTATTTTACTATTCGTAAGCTCTACAACTATTCAGTACTGGATATTACTAACTTCTCTTAGTTACTGCATGGGCCCTTCAGGTATGAATATCATAAATATCGAAACAAGCCTCCAATTGACTCTCGATAGGTCCAGTTCCTCCTCCAAATTATCGTTAACCGATGCGGCATTCTCCTCACCCACACAAAGAAAGCCTACCGCCTCAAAGTCATCGTGGGAATTCTCATCACCGCCGTCAATATCACCGTCTACTGCATTTGGCTTCCCGCGCGCCTACAAATATCAGAACGATACATTCACATTAACGAGTGGTGGGATCGATGCGAAAAAGTTATCTACCTCGTTGTCGACGGGTTTCTGAACTTTTACTTTATACATATCGTTCGCGTAAATCTTATCATGCATGGCCTCACAAAGTATAAGAGGTTGACGCATTTCAACATGTTTATTATCGGGTTTTCGTTAAGCATGGATGTTCTCATTATTACCATGATGAGTTTGAGGAACACCTTCGTGTAGGTCATGTTTCTACTTTCAAGGAGATATATACTGACTCTTTAGATATATGCAATTTCACCCTCTAGCATATACTGTAAAACTACACATCGAAATGTCCATGGCCGACCTTATCGGCAAGATCGCCCGCGACAAGCACTGCGGCGTGATAGCGGAGGGCACTTTTTCGAGCGATATCAGCGACAGGACGTATCATCTGGAACACCGTTTCACAACAGATTGTCAAATGAGGCTCATGGGCCAAGAAGTCCACGGCAATATTTCGAAGCCAACACAAATGTTTCGTTCATGTTCAAGGCGCGATGGAGAGTATGAAAGGGAATTGCCAGAGCCTTGATGTGAAAATAAATGTCTTACTGCAACACTCAAATATCATGTGAAAGTTGTGAACAAACGAAATCTAGCATATGATCATGGCTATGAGCTTTCGCTGTCTTGCAGGCATCAAGCTTGCGTTCAATTACTAGAGAAATATCGAATTTATGGAGCTCATATTGTGCAGAGATTGTATTATACTCGAAGAGTTTCGACAGAACCCTTTGATAGCTGGCAGAAGAATCAATCCACCCTCAACAACAATTTAACAATTAGTAGCAGATCCTGTTACGACCCAGTCGACCAATAACGAATTTCCTGTTTACTATTTCTCTCACTCTTTCTGGTGATTACGTGGGGCATTGTAATGTGACCGATATTGATTCCATCAAGCCCAGTTGATCAAGATGCCTCGAAACATATTAGACATCACCAGTCCAGACAGCGATGACGTCGCAGGTCAGTGTTGATCCCAAAAGAAGAAGAAAAAAAAATCTTCCCTCCTAGTCAGATGAATTCTCTCGTGTGGTCTAGGCTCAGCTTGAGATGGTGATCGCGTCACCCAAGCCTGCGCGGGTCTCCTAAGGGCTTTTCTACCTTGATCCAGAAGTTCATGCCTCCGGCGGCTGGTCGGTCATCAAGGTCGAATACGGCGATAACCGGCTACGGGGTTGAACATGATTGTTATCATGAAGTGCCAGGCTGTGACTGCTAAAGTTGATACTTATTATCTGCCTGGTTGGTAGCGATTGATGGGAGAAGGGCGGAGATAAATATGATCAAATGATTTGAAAGATAGAACAAGTTTTCAGGGTAGTAAGCATATAAATGAACGGTGGTTGGTCGGTGCATAATTGATCACGGGTTGCCCATAATTAATCTGTACATCGTGCATTGAATTAACTAATCCTTGCTTATATGCTGAGCCTCATTATCAGATCAACTACACCTCGCATCAGGCTCGTAGTCATCATGCAACCCCCCGAGCTTCGTTCAATCACAAGAGATATCATCAGTCATACAGACAAGCAAATCATCAGAATTTATGGTATTGACTTGAAAAGGCAAATAAGAAAAAGATATACCGCTGACCCAATCAACCAACTCCGTGCCATGGTATATACAACACGTAAAACTCGCCGTAAAAACATCCCACTTCTTCAAGTCGTCCAAGGCATAAATCTGAACCAAAGCCAAAGACTCTTGGAGGCTGGCTGCCATGCGGTTACTGTCATTCAAAACCTCGATATGAATTTACATATCCCATTAAAATTCCACGGCTTCAACTAAGGCGCCTCATGAAGACCACCGGGTCCTTGGGAGTAACCCTGCTGAGGGGGATGAATCCACGGCTGACCAGCCATCTCAGCAGGTTGTTCAGGAGGCTTGTAGTATCCCTGCATGGGTTGATGTTGTAGGCTAGTGTGCATGTTGTTTGGGGCACCATATCCACCTGCCGCGTGCATATCGCTTGGAGGAGCATATCCTCCACTCGCCGCCGTCGCACCAGCGCTCTTTCGATGTCTCCAAAAAAGAAAACCAAGGCCAGCCAGAAGAGCGACACCTCCGAGTGTAGCACCGACAGCAATACCAGCGACCGCACCGGTTGAAAGACCCTTATCCTCCGAGTCAGACGCACTGCCAGTTGTTGTTTCGCTGGCGTCGGCGGTGGATGTAGGGCTTGATTTGACCGCTGTAGTGGCAACGCTCGTTGTTGGTGTGTCTCTGGGGACTGTGACGTTGAATGCTTGGCTGTTGGCGACTACGTTGTTGGTGCCAGACTGGAAGAGGGAGAAGTGGAACACGGCGTCTTGGTCGTCCGTGACATTGGGCGAGAAGCCGTTGAAACTGACTTGGTAGATAAAACTGGTCGATGTAGAGTTTTCTAAACGCGCAGCGTCAGCTAACGAAGAAGCAGCCAGTGTTCGTTTTGTCGCACATACCTTTAAGAGTCAGGAAGTACTGGGTGCCACCGCCAGCAGCAGGATAGTCCTGCCATAGAAGAAGATTCGTCTCATCCAAATCCGTCTCCCACTCCACGTTTATGCTCTCATCGACATCGTATGTTGGGTTGTTCTTCCATCCTGTTGTGCCAGATCCTCCAGGTGTGATGAAGCTGCTGTCAGAAACAACCCTGGTGACGAAACAGCCCAGCAGAACGGTGAGCGGTAGAAGAGCGTGCATTATGTCGGTATAGAGACGGATATCAACAAAGATACGTAGTTCGTGAGTGTCAGGAAACTGCACAACTCGATGCTGTTTGTTTTTCAGCAATCAAGCAAGCAGCTCCGCGCAGAGAAGGATGGCAAAAGAAGAAGAGGGAAAAGGCCTCTAATCTCCCCCAGCTGGGGGAATATTACTTTACCGTTTCATCTTGCTCAAGGCACTCAGCCTCAGTGTTAGCGTAGGAGCGGACATGTTGGGGGCTTTTTTCATCCAGTGAGACCAAGACAAGATGGCCATTGGCTCCGCTTTCCTAGGTCCTAGATCTGCTAGTTTGGATCCTGGATATTTTTAATATCGCGGATACTACTCTGTCAGGCGAGTCACAAATTAACCCGAGCATACGCCAATGCTTAACCCTACAGAAGTGTTCGGGTTAATTTGTGTCCCACCTGTCTGTACAGTCGAACCTGGCTGGTGGGTGGGGGGATACAAGGCATCGGACACGAGCAGATAGGTGACGAATTAAATTGAGCACCTCCGCAGTGTACCGACGTTACGTATGTTTGGGTTAATTTGTGACCTGCCTTATTTCCTCCCGAGGGCCTGGGTACCTGGTAGTTGGGCTGACGGTAAACAAAGGGGAGGGAAAAAAGGAAAGAAGAAAGCGCTAGTATTTGTGATGGGAAATTGAAGCTAAGATAGCAGCGGTAATGTTGGTCAATGATTGGCGGAGATGTTAAGCGACAAAATAGTATCAACAAGTGCTTACTTTATTTCCTCAATCAAGGTCTCGCTCAACTCTTTAAAAGAGGCGAAATCCGTAGCTACTAGGTAGTTTTTACAACAAGGGTGAACGAACCCATTATCCCTTCTACTACTCTGTACTCTGCGGTGGTGATTTCTCTCTGTCAAGTGACACTTTCAGGCGGTCTACGCTAAAATCTTAGGCGCCTGCAGCCTCGTCTGGATTAAGCCACCCAGCCTACAGCCAGGGTCAAGGGGTTTATGTTACAGTGGATTCGTAGGATTCGTTAGGCGTCCACTCTAGGGGCTTGGCTAGCTTGGCTACGGGTAAGGCGTTTTCTGACCGTTATCACGTTTCAGTCATCAATCAAATCGGGCATGTTTCATAATGACTACCCGGCAGTTTCATTGCAGCAAATAGTTTTTTGTTGGCACGATTATGCTTTAAGACGCAAATAATACGAGATCGATTTCCATAGGTGATATGTGAGAGGTCTATTATTAGTCATACCCTCACTTAGACTTCATGTCTATTCGCCCAAATTTAGACCTGCTGGTATTGAATTGGAAAGTAGGTAAGATTAGCTAACCGTTGGTAAGGCTGAGCAAAACTCAAAACTTCAGTTAGTGGATTAAATACAGTTAGTAAGTTAAGATGATGAAAGTGGCAAACATAAGAGCTTTATGTCCTGATACGACCACATTGGGAAAGTACTACTATACAAGTCACGAGGATGAGTTCACACAACTTCCCATACCAAATCTTACATCGACGTCAAACCGTAAACATGCATACTGACTTGCTAATTCCATCGCCAAATACCAAGAAACAAACTAAACAGACTACATCGAAAAGAAACAAGACCGCGTCACTATACATCTCTAAAGGCGAGAGCTAACAGGCTTCCCGTTTGTCTCGACCCCAGAAACATCCTCTCCTAAAATCTCACGAGCAAGAGCCCTACCCGCAGCTCGTCCCGAGAAGATGCACCCTCCTACAAACGTCCCCTCAAGCGAACTATATCCATGAACACCACCTCCTCCAAACCCCGCAACTTCACCAGCAGCATACAACCCAGGGAATGGCGAACCATCAGCTCTCATAACGTTACTATCCAAGTTCGTCTCGATACCGCCGAGTGTCTTTCGCGTTAAAAGATTCATCTGCACCGCGATCAACGGCCCGTGGGCTTTATCGAGAAGACGATGAGGTGGGGCCACGCGGCTGCGACGGTCGGGCCAGTACGTTCTCGCGTTATTGATGAGCATGGCTTGGGCGTCTTTGGAGTATGGGTTGTTCATCTGGCTGTCTCTTGCTTCAACGACTTCTTTGATGGCGTCGTATTCTAGCAAGGGGCCGTTTCGGGCTTTAGCAAGTTCATTCATACCAGCAACCAGATCTTCTAGATTATCGCGCACGACAAAGTCTTTGCCATGCTTTTGGAAATTCTGCACGGGGATGGTGCCTTTTTTGCCAAAGACACGGGTGAGGAGCATCCAGATGCTCTTTCCTGTGACGTCGGGGTTCTGCTCTGAGCCGGACAGGGCGAATTCGCGGGCGATGATGCTTTGGTCAAGGATGAACCAGGTGTAGTCATAGCCTGTGCTGCATATATACTTGAGCGTTGCCAGAGTGTCTGATCCTGGATAGAGGAATGGTGGCAGTCGTTTGCCAGTTGCATCCAGCCAGAGAGACGACGGGGCTGGAAGTACTCGGATACCATGCCCAGGCCAGACGGGGTTCCAATTCTCCAGACCTTCAGTGTAATGCCACATGCGATCGCGGTTGACAACATGAGCACCAGCGGCTTCTGAAATTCCAATCATTCGACCGTCGACGTGTGCAGGGACACCGATGACAAAAGTCTCTGGTATCTTAGGGCCCAATCTATCAACAGGCCATGCTGCCTTGACAGCTTCGACGTTCCCTCCAATACCACCTGAGGAAACAACAACTGCTGAGCCGTAAATTTCAAACTTATCCTTCTCGATACGAGAGGACTTGATTCCACGTGCAGCATCATCGTCTTCTAGAATGCGACCTCTGACTCCCACAGCTCGACCAGTATCGTCGATGATCAACTCATCAACAGCATGTCTGAACTTGAACGTCACAATACCCTTCTCCGCAGCTTTCTTAACAGGGTCGGCAAAGACTCTCACCACTTCTGGTCCCGTTCCCCAGCTGATATGGAATCTAGGAACAGAGTTCCCATGACCACTAGCAGAACCATCTCCCCTCTCAGCCCAGCCCACGTTGTACAAAAAGCCCAATCCCCGCGCCTTGACATAATCCTCCATCTCATCAGTAGCAAAGTCCACAAAAGCCTTTGCCCATTTCCTCGGCCAGTAATCTTCCTCTTCGCGATCGAACCTCGCCGAACCCATCCAATCTCTCAACGCTAACTCACGAGAATCTTTGATTCCCATTCTGCGCTGGTAAGAAGAATCGACCATGAACACACCTCCTAGGGACCAAAAAGCCTGGCCGCCGAGATTTTGTTCATTTTCTTGGTCGAGTAGAAGGACTGGAATGTTACGCTCAGAAAGTTCAAAGGCTGCGACGAGGCCGGCTAGACCAGCACCGACGATAATGGCTGGCTTCTTCTCGGAGGTTCCTGAAGTGGACATGGTGGTTCGTGACAGACAATGGTGAATAGTGAAAGACAAAGTGACCAAAGAGAGATAGGCCGAGGAACGTGGGAATGGAAAGTCATGAGACGCGGGGTTGATTCGCTAATTGAATGGGCTGAATCGGTCAAAGTTCGCCTCTCGGTGCCGCGGTCCGCGGATTGGCGCCAAGACAGGCATGCCAGGAACGTCCATGCTTTAGGAGGACATCAATTGAGAGTTGGATATAATTATTTTGATACTTTTATACTAGTATTCGTCACCAGAGAATAAAGTTTCGGTATTTGAAAGTATAACCGACAAAATCATCACATGTTTTCACTACCGTTGCAACGTTTCTTAACTATACGTTTATTATATTGCTACCACAGGATATCTAATTTCACCTAAACGCCAACCAGAGCACTTCTAAATCAAACATGATATTCATGTATAAGTCTCATTCAGATCCCAATGTCAGGCTTTTTCGCCTGCTGTATCTTGGCCTGCTTTTCCTCTTCGGACAACTTCTCGTATTCAGCGACATTCTCATCCCATAATCTCACACACTCAACGTTCCAATTGCAGTCCTCGACTTGACCGTATGCTGGATGACTGTAGCGGGGATGCTTGCTTGGCCAGTTAGACGCATGGTAGTGATGCTTGACCAAAGCACCACGTGAATCGTGGTTACCAGAGTCAGAGTGACCCTGGCCTGCGCAGAAAGCCTCGACGTTGAGAACGAGCACTCGGCCGACAACTTTGGACTCGTCTATATTGTGGAACAGGTCCCATGTGACTTTGCCTCCGCGGTGGTTCTGCTTCATTTGCCCCAGCAACGCTTCAGTAAACGCAGATGGGCCGGTACCGCTGATGACTTGGTCAAAGGTGAGCTCGATATCTCCCAGACCAACCTTTTGCTTTTTGGATTCGTTCTTGAGCCATGCCATGATGTGCTCGATTAGGTGTAGCATGACGGGTTGGTGAGGTTTGGCGATGATTGTCCATTGACAAAAGGACTTCGACTTCTTGCCCAGAATTGGGTGGTCACTGAACTCGGGCTGATCAATTTCGACACCAACGATCAGGTCAATGTCTCGCTCGTCATAGCGCTCCGGAATAAAACGATGCACGGGTTTCAACGCCTCGACATCGATGTCTGCATAGACACCGCCTTGAGCATACATGATCATATATCTCAACAAATCAGCCTTGATGATGTGCAAGTTGATACTCTTGTAAAACTTGACGATATCAGGACGATTTATCGGACTCCCCGCACCAAAGTGTTCTTCCACGAAAGCAATCTCATTGTCATCCGTCAGAACCTCGTACCGCATTCCGGGGTTCTTGTTGACCCACGTCCGCGAGGTGATCAAGTCGCGATCCTCAAAGTTGAGCGGATCAACCTTCCACGTCTGCCATATCTTTTGCGGAAATGTACTGAACCGCGTTCTTGTCACGAGCGGTGCCTTTTCTGTTCGGAAGGCGGTGAGGGGGCTGGGTATGGAGTAGAAGATGTCGAAGTTGAGGATGATGAAGAGCAGGACGACGCAGCAGATGTACAGCGGTAGACATCTTTGCATCTGGGCTGGGACTCTGTTTCGGAACTTGGCTGTCGAAGCTGCCAGAGTTGGAGAGCCCAGAGGAGTGCCCATTTTGATATTGCGGGAGTTGTCGGGGTTCTTCTTGACGGTCCACTCGGTGGTGGTGGGAGGAAGGATACGTAGGTTAGATGGGATGTTGCGTCGGGGGCCACTCGCCATGACAAAGCCTCATTCGAATTCAAGAAGAGAAGAACAAGAAGGATGGGTTATTTGCAAAGTAAAATGCAAAAGAGAAATGCACGACTGAGCTGAAAGTGAACTTCAAATCTTGGCTAAACGCAGGTTCTTGGGAAACCCTGAACTATCAGCCAATCTATTTTCCCGACAGTACCGAGAAACCTGGAGAGCTTTTCTTATCAATGAGTGCTGCCGGACTGTGGAGAGAAAGTCCTGAATCCATGTGATGTGACTGTTGGGCTTCTTTCGTACTGGCAGGAGGGGGAAGAGTTGTTAGCTCGAGTTGACAACTTCCAAGAAGGGCATCTCCTCCGTGCCCCTTGTACATCGTGGAGGGTGAGCACGTATGGGGTAGTGAGGAGAGACTACGGGGATTATTCTTCCGCAAGAGGAAGATATCCAAACTGGATCTGGCTAGGGTTGATGATGCAGCACATGTCTGGTAGTAAGACCGTAGTAAACATACGAGTGCACGTGTCTAGAAGCTGTAATTGGTAATTTGGAAATAACTACATACATTGTGGCTTTTCTCGTGCCTTGCAGAAACCCAGCTAAACACTTTCTTCACACCCTCTTCACCTATCTACAGATTAAAGCCAACAAACGATTATCTTGGCTTGTGATCCCTCGGATACAATTCAACCCCTGCCCTTAACCCTGGCTGCATCTCATTATCCCCGCACTTGTCTAAACCATTACAGGACAGTAACAGACAAGCTTTTTGGCCATCCCCAGACTAAACAAACTAATCCTAATTGAAGATCTTCTCGATTACTGCCGACTTTCCCGTGCTCCATGGGCGCTTTTACGGAAGGATTCTCGTTTGGACCCTTGTAAAATTGACCTATCCCATCTCTTATCACCGCAATGGAACGTCATAACAAAAGAAGGATATTATCATCGAGATTTCCCTCATGTTACTAACAGAAAAAATAAGACCATGGTTTTCTTTTCTCAGAGCCTGCATGCAAGTTCAAAAGTACGTGGGTCTTGAGCCCTTGAACCCTGCTTCGAACGTCCATGATCCCCTCGCCACTTTTTCCCACATGCTTGTCTTGTTTTAGTATGCCATTCTTGTCCTCGGCTTCTAAAGTCTTGGTCTTCTTCGAGTTGCATACGGCACTGCAGGGGTTTACCCAGATTACATCTTCAACATCAATCATTCATCAATTCAGCTACTCTCTTCACCCAAGAGCTGAAAAATCCTTTAGGTCTCTCTTCACAATGTCGCCTCGAACAAGTGGCCTACTTGACAGCGATGACTGGGACGAGGTCAAGTCTGATTCTTCCTCGTCAGACTGGACCATCAGCAAGACGTACTCCTCTTACTGGAAGCCAGCTCAAGCAGGCGGCAAGATAAAACACATGATCAACAGCATCAGAGCCGCTATACGCGCTCGAACAAGACCACCACTCGAAAATCTCCGTCCAACGGCTTACTTGGACGGTCTTCGCGGATTTGCAGCTCTTTTGGTGTATATTCATCATCACGAGCTATGGGCACACGACATTCACGGACAAAACCGTTATTTGGAAAACTCGTTCGGCTATGAGGGAAAATATTACTTTGCCACGTTCCCTGCCATACGGCACTTCTTCACAGGCGGTCACTATGCCGTGTCTACGTTTTTCGTCATCTCAGGCTACGTCTTATCCCTCAAACCGTTGAGTCTCATCCAAGCGGGTGAGTACATCCAGCTGGGCGATGTTCTGGCCTCGTCCTTCTTCCGACGCTGGATTCGTCTTTTTCTCCCGCTTATCCTCGCCATGCTTATCTACATCACGTATCTGCACGTATTTGGCGTGTGGGTTCGTATCATGACCAAGCAGAGATGCTGGTACGATGAGATGTGGGCGTTTTACTACGAGTTCAAGAACTTTAGCTTTGTCTTCAAAGAAGGTGGTGAGCCATGGTTGACGTACAACAGGCATTTGTGGTCTATCCCTGTTGAGTTCAAAGGCTCAGTTGTCGTGTTTACCTCCCAGATGGCCTTTTCGCGATGCTCAAAGAATGCTCGGCTTTGGTGTGAGCTTGGGCTTATCTTTTACTTTATGTACATTGCCGATGGCTCATTCTACGCAATGTTCATGTCGGGCATGCTTCTGTGCGACTTGGACGGCCTTGCAACCAAGGGCGATCTTCCTCGCTGGATGGCACGTCTCGAGCCAGCCAAGGAATTTATTTTCTATCATTTGTTGGTCTTCAGCCTCTTTTTGGGTGGAGTACCCTCTGAGAACCAAAATGTCGAGCAGCTTGCCAAGAACCGTGGTTTCTACTACCTCTCATGGTTCAAGCCGCAGGCTGTTTTCGACTACAAGTGGTTTTATCTTTTCTACGCAGCTGTGTTCCTAGTGGCTTCTATTCCTCGGATCTTTTGGCTGAAGAGCTTCTTCGAAACGAGATTCTGTCAGTATCTGGGCCACATTTCATTCGCCCTTTATCTTGTCCACGGCCCAGTTTTATGGACTGTAGGAGAACGATTATACATGGCTGCAGGATGGCATAACGATGAGATGATGAAAAACATTCCTCACTGGGCAGACAAACTGCCCCTACCAATGGCTGGACCTTTGGGATTAGAGGTTTCGTTTCTTCTGCCTCAACTGATACTTGTGCCTTTGACGTTTGGTTTAGCTCATGTTGTTACCCGGGCTATTGACACGCCCAGTGTTAAGTTTGCAGCTTGGTTTTATAAAAAGGCTTTGGGAGGTCCAACTAGCAAGCAGGCGAGAGCTTAACATGGGTAGTATAGTGTAGACTTTGATGCAGAATAATCAAGCTTAATTTTTGGTAACATTGCGTGTGTCTTTGCTGTGCATTGCCGTGTTCTGGGCTTCAGCTGAACCACCAATATTACTCGGGGAGATGTTGGCTGGAACCTCTCATCTGGGAATCGCCTCACATGTCCTACCTGTGCTTAGCATAACTGCAGCGCAGGACAAAGTACTGCCGCCCTAGTCTCTAAACCACTCACGATAAGTCACTTCGTATTATCCAGGGTTACCCAAGTCCCAAAGCCCCAACCTCCTCTACGCCGCAAAACGCTACTCTACCCCAATTAAGATCTGCAATCCTCCAAGATCAGACAAAAAGGTTCCCCTGTTCGGGAACATGCGCCGTTGACCAACATGACATTAGCGTCTCCGCAGCACGTAAAAAAGTACCTACCAAGAAAAGAACAAGCCTCGGCATGCATATGATTTTTGGTGTCGACGTCGAATTGCAGCCATATTGAATGTCACAACCACAATCTGCCAAAACAATTATGTTTTTAGTATCATGGAGGATTCTTTATCTGATTTCTCAATGGGCCCAAGACTAAAGAAACAACGTCAATTAATCGGCTCGGTGAACTGATTTAGTGACATCTTTTCCCCGCGTTTACTACAGTACTCTGTGCAATACATGTATGGCGAGCTATCAACCCCACATGAATGACATACCCTGTTCAGCGTGAGATGCCCCTCGGCAAAAAGACGAAGTCTGTCAGTTCATATCCCCTACTAATTGTTCGGAGTGTGGTTCAAATAGGGAATGGGTTGATGTCATACCACACATGTAGATTGTAATGACAGAAATTGCCCATCGGTGCAGTGCAGTATTCGTCCAAGAGTTCCTCTCTCGTCATACTTGGTTCCGTTCTCTAACACATCCGTCCGTTTCTGTGCGCATTGCACCTGCAGGTTCCTGTTCCCAAGATGCTCATCCGGGATTCGCGAAAACTCGTTCTGTTCGTCGTACCAGTGTTTCTTCTTATCGTCTTTGCTCTAAAACTCTACCTCGATCCAGTAGGCTTTCCATCTCACGTCCAAGATTGGGTTCCTTCGCAGCTTAAGAAGTCTCCCAAGGATAAACAAGACATTCTCACTGAGGAGGACTCGACACATGCATCGAGCCCTCTGTCAACACCAGAGGTACAATCCTCTCCAGCGCATGAAAGCCAATTCGGACAAGGTGTCATTCCTCAAGATATAAGCTCAACCCACAATGAAATCTTTTCACTGTCCACCAAAGACAAAAAGTTCTTTGACATAAAATTCGGAGACTTTATTGCTCTCAACCCAAATATCATCCCCCATCCGACTCTCGACCACACATGGATCATCGTGGCTCAATGGCTGCAAGAAGGCGGCAACTCACGCTGGTTCGCTGAACTTGTGTGCAATGCTGCGTTCCAAGACGATATACTTGCCTGCCTCCACTCTCCGGTCACGCTTCCAGTCACTGCGACCGTGGGCGGTGACAATTGCAAGGGCGACGTGGCGTATCTCCAAATGAGTTTGGGTCCTCACGATGCGCGCGTCTTCTACGGGCCTGAAAAACCATACACTACATATGGCTCAAACTCATTATTCACCTGCCTGGGTCAATTTGTGCAAGACTTTCGCACGCTTGTCAGCTGGTCGGGCGATATGTCCAACCTGAGCGAGTTCAGGGTAGGCACTGAGCTGCAAAGACCGGAGCCTTGGGGGACGACGGAGAAGAATTTCTTCCTATTCTGGGATTCAAGCGGTAACATGTACACACACTATGATATCACGCCCAAGAGGGTGTTTTCTCGGATGAGCCCTGATGGCTCTGCTGGTCCTGATTTAGGACCTGCAGCAGTAGGTGATGAGCAGTGTCTCGCCAAGTATCTACCCAAGACCTCGACCGATCTTGAGTCCATCCATCAGACTACGAATTCCCTCCTAATCACCATGTGTCGTCGCGACGAACCGATGTGTATTCCCAACGATGACAACACTTTTATCATGGTGATTTACCAGTACAAGTCGTACTTTAATTACCACAGCGTGTACGAGCCGTACGTTATGCTTTTCACGCAACGAGCTCCTTTTGAAATTCACGCCATGTCTCGGAAGCCGATTTGGATTCATGGTAGGAAGCAGTATCCTAAGAAGTCTACTTCGGATATGTTTTATGTTACTTCGATGAGTTGGAAGAGTAGAGAGCAGAAGTATCATGGGTTTATTGGTGATGAGATGTTCCTTGGTTTTGGAATCGAAGATGTGAGGACGGGTGGTATAAGTATCCTGGCTGAAGACCTACTAAAGGATATGGGATTGTGCTTCGAAGGCTAGATGGAATTTTGGTCTTTGGTATCTAGGTAGTAGCTATGGATTTTTAGTGTTTGTCGTATAATGATAATGGCTTCTGAATTTATACTTGATGTTGAAGGGGACATAACTTGAATTTGAAAGGAGTCGAAAGGCATTTATTATCGAAAGCATACACAAAAACTATTCCTGCAAACCAGGATAAGCCGAGAGAACATTCTGTCCGCCTGTATGAAGGAATAGAACATTCTTGCCGTCAAACTCTCCCTTCTTGGCCATATCAAGCATACCAGAAAATGCCTTGCCGGTATAAACGGGATCAGTTAAGATGCCTTCCATCCTCGCCAGTTTCTTCATCGCTTCGGATGTGAAGTCATTTAGTTGCCCATAACCATCACCCAAATAAGAAGCATTAATCGCAAAGTCATCTGCAGTTATCTCTTCCGGTGCAACTCCAATCTGTGATGCTGTGGTTTT
Organism: Fusarium aywerte; assembly: GCA_013186375.1. NCBI lineage: Eukaryota > Fungi > Ascomycota > Sordariomycetes > Hypocreales > Nectriaceae > Fusarium > Fusarium aywerte. The sequence goes on along the minus strand of JABCQV010000192.1, from coordinate 12,544 downwards.
GGCTATCTTGAGTACCATATCCTCGACATCTTTCTCAGATTTATGCAAGACCGAAAACCCAATCAGTCGTTTCTTTGAACCTGGGATTTGTTCCTTCTGCGCAAGTTTTAGTCCTGCTAGTATGCCTCCCAGGGTAGAGCAAGACCCTGCGACGAGAGCGATGGCATCGAAGTCCAAACCGAGCTTCTTTTCTTGTTCGAGCAACTCGAAAGCCCAACGAGCGTAGCCCAACCCACCAAGAGGGTGTGAGCTAGCTCCAGGAGGGATGGAATAGGATTTTCGGCCACGCTCGTTGAGAGTTTTGATGACAGAATCTTGCGTCGTGTCGGCGGGAAAAGTCTCGGCGCCGAGAATGGCATTTGTCTGCACATTGCCTAGATATCTATACTCAGCGTCATTTGAAGCCACGCGATCTTCAGGATAGAGAGCAACCTTTGAGAATATGTTAGTAACTCATCCTTGCAATGGTTTTACCCGCTCTTACGTGAAGACCAAGTCGAGCAGCAGCAGCAGAGGTTTGACACATGTGATTCGATTGAATGCCGCCTGTGGTCACAAGAGTGTCCGCTCCTTGGGCTAGAGCATCTGCCAGGACGTACTCAAGCTTGCGGAGTTTGTTCCCTGAGAAAGCCAGACCTGAGTTGCGGTCCTCGCGCGCGATCCATAATTTAGCATTACCGTTTACAGATTCTGTAAGACGGGATAGAGGTTCAATAACAGTAGGGTGATCGAACAAGAGCTGGACGCGATCGATTTCGCTGAACGGGGATGGGAGATGAACCATGATGTTTGACACTTAGATGGATGGAATCAGATATTGATAATAGCTTTATTGAATTGTGTTGTGAGACATTCCTGTCAAGAGTAGGTATAAGTAAAGAATAGTGAAGGGCGTAAGATTGACATCGTACATTATTAAGCCTAAAAGACCAGTTGAAGCAAGGAAACAGGAACAGTGTGAGGTTTTGTAGGACAATGACGTAGGGTAAGCGGCGTCTACAAAGGTGACTAAATATGGGTTATTCCCAGGGTTGTAATGTCAATACCATGTCGAGTTGGATAACAGACCTTGAAGCCCTCGACGTGCGGTTACCCTTACCGGTATATTGATAGTATTCATAAACAAGGTACATAAGGCTGTCAACGTTTAATGACATCTTTAGCTCACCGTCTTGAAACATTAGCAACCCACTTTTCACTCTTCTCTTCCCAACGTCGGAGAATAAGCTTAAAAGGTAAATCTCTTAGTCAAGGTCTGTCCGCCCGCTATCAAATACTCTTTTCGGTAATTCACAGAGAACATCTCGATGGGTCAACCTCTCCGCCGCTCTTGAATACTCACCGCCAATGGGAAGACTTTGTTATTACGCTAATGCATTGATTGGGGTCTTGGCTCACTATTCGAGCCAAGACTCGCTATGTTCTCGTTGGCCAATCTTGAAATTGTTCTCAGTCCCTGTGACTCTTCGGCACAACATTGCATAGGGTTTTAAGACTTGGAACCGGGGGGTTAAGATGTGAACCTCGCAGATCAAAACTTAAGTGAAGAGGATAAAGACTTGGGTACCCGAAAATGGGCTTTTCGGGGTCCGGAGTTGCCAAGACTTTCCCTCATCTTTCGTCCTTTCTACGTCGGTTCCTCAAATCGAGACCCATTTCTCGGAAGGTGACCAACAAGGATACAGAAGCGAAGTTCAAGACGGTATAAGTTACCTCACTTGGTTTAGTCGAGAACCATAGAATATTTCTTGGCATCTCCATATGAAAACAATCGAGCTATACTTTGGCAACCTGCAGGCTGTAGGTTCGCCGCATGCGCAGCAGTATATAAGGCGGAGACTGACCGTATGTGGTTAAACTAAGAACTTGGTAACTTCTTCTTGCAATTAAATTCTGTTTGACAAAGTTTGTTTCTTCCTTGGTCGTCTGCCATGTTTAAGTAAGTATATCAAACTTCAAGCTTTGGTTATCCCTTCCAAGAGAACACAATTCTTTGCGCACTTCGTCTGGCGTGCCACACAAGAAAATGCCGCCAAATATGGAGAATCATGTGTCTGGGCAATCCAATAAGCCTTTTACACGTCCAGCACATGCCCTTCCAGCTGATATCGTGGTTCAAGAGCTCAATACCAACCCAAATACTGGGCTGACTGCCTCGGAGGCGTCTCGAAGGCTCACAGAATATGGGTCAAATGATCTCGGCGAGGAAGAGGGCGTAAAGCCCATCAAGATCTTCATCGCTCAGATCTGTAACTGCATGACCTTGGTGAGTTTCGGAGATGTTATGTAAACGGTCTTTGCTGACTGGTATAGGTGTTGATTCTTGCTTTGGCTGCCAGTTTTGGTATTCAAGCTTGGATTGAAGGCGGTGCTCTTGCTCTTATCATCCTGCTCAATATCATCATAGGTTTCTTCCAGGACCTCCAAGCCGCTCGAACCGTCCACTCCCTTAAATCTCTAAGTCAACCTACCGCAAACGTATTCCGAGATGGCACAACCATCACAATTCAGACCAACGAGATCGTACCAGGCGACATTATCGATCTCAAGATGGGTGACTCTGTGCCTGCTGATATACGACTTCTCGAAGTTGCCAATCTCGAGTTCAACGAGGCTTTACTCACGGGAGAGTCGTTACCAGTTCGTAAAAACCCTGTGACGGAGTTTGATGATGATACGGGACCCGGTGATCGCCTCAACGTCTGCTACAGTTCTACTATTGTTACAAAAGGTCGTGGAAAGGGCGTTGTGTTTGCAACTGGAGCTTACACTGAGATTGGCGCTATTGCAGCTGCTCTGAAGGACACTGGACGGAAGAAGCGTGAGGTCAAGCGAGACGAGAACGGCAAAGCATCGTTTGGTGCTTATGCTACCAGGTGGCTTATGACAGTCGCTGACACCATCGGGGAGTTCTTGGGTGTCAATGTAGGAACTCCACTGCAACGAAAACTTTCACAGCTATTCCTCTATGTTTTCGCCTTCGCGGTCGTCTGCGCTATCATCGTCCTGGCAGCCAACAAATTTGATCCGCGGAAGGATGTCATCATTTATGCCGTTGCAACAGCCGTGGGAACTCTCCCTGTTTCTCTGATCTTGGTATTGACTATCACCATGGCAGCTGGAACTAAGCAGATGGTGGGTAGAAAGGTTGTCGTGAGGAATATGCAGAGCCTGGAAGCCCTTGGTGGAGTCACCAGTAAGTATCAGTTGCCTTTTTTGAGCGACTGTAGCTAATTTGTGGACTAGATATCTGCTCCGATAAGACCGGCACCCTTACTCAAGGGAAAATGGTCGTGAGAATGGCCTGGCTTCCTGGGCATGGCACTTACTCCGTCGCCTCTACAAACGAACCTTACAATCCCATGATCGGCGACGTCGAATATACCCCCGTCCAGCCTACAGAGTTGCCCGCTCCTGGCGAAGAGTCGAAGTCGCACTTGATAAACCCATTCGAAGAGCCCGGCACCTACGAGAATCTCAAGCATTATCTTGACATCGCTTCACTTGCTAACTTGGCCGTGGTTGAGAGAGGGAGTAAGGACGGCGGTCCTGAGGAGTGGCTTGTACAAGGCGATCCGACTGAGATTGCCATACAGATCTTCGTGACTCGCTTTAACTGGAATCGCATGTCTCTATCTTCTGGCCCCAGCTCCCGATGGAAGCAACTCGCCGAGTTTCCGTTCGACTCGGATGTCAAGAAGATGTCGGTTATCTTCCAGGATACAGTCGCCGACGAGACGCACATCTTCACTAAAGGTGCAGTTGAACGTGTCCTTAGCAGTTGTACATCCATGGAAGTCTCTGGAAAAATTAAGCCTCTCGACGCAGCCGCACATGAATCCATTGTGCAAAACATGGAAGCTTTCGCCCGTCTCGGCCTTCGAGTCCTAGCTCTCGCCAGCCGATCTTCCGTCACTGGTCTACCAGAAGATCTATCATCCGCTATAAACAGATCAGACTTCGAGCAAGATCTTATTTTCCGCGGCCTTATCGGTATTTACGACCCACCCCGTCCCGAAACTCGAGACAGTGTGCAAATGTGCCAGAAAGCTGGTATAAGTGTGCACATGCTCACTGGCGACCACCCGGAAACTGCTCGAGCTATTGCTGCCGATGTATCCATCATCCCTTCTCCCGAGAGGATGAAGATGGTGCGTAGCGACATTGCAGACACAATGGTCATGGCAGCCCACGATTTTGATCATCTCTCTGACGCCGAACTCGATGCTTTGCCTGAGTTACCTCTTGTTGTGGCTCGTTGCTCGCCTACGACAAAGGTCCGCATGATCGAAGCTTTGCATCATCGCGGGTGCTACGTTGCCATGACAGGAGATGGCGTTAACGATAGTCCTAGCTTGAAGCACGCAGATGTTGGCATCGCGATGGGTCTCAATGGGTCAGATGTCGCGAAAGAGTCTTCTGATATTATTTTGACAGACGATAACTTTGCTTCTATCCTAAACGCCATCGAAGAAGGACGTCGCATCTTTGATAATATTCAAAAGTTCATTCTTCATGTACTCGCCGCCAACGTCGCATTTGTGATCTGTCTTCTTGCTGGACTTTCTTTCAAGGACGATAGTGATGTCTCCATCTTCGTCATGACCCCTGTGGAAATCATATGGATGCTGTTAGTCGCTGGAGCGTTTACTGAGACGGGTCTTGGCTTTGAGCAAGCAAGTCCTGACATTCTTCGCCGGCCACCTCAGAGTGTAAGTGACCCTCATTATGAGTACCAATAACAAAGCTGACAATAACTGCAGCTCAAATATGGCGTCTTCACCCCAGAATTTCTTGTTGATCTGGGAGTGTACGGTATCCTCATGCTCATCAGTATTCTCGGCTCCTCAGTTGTTGTTCTCTACGGTTTCAATAGCCAAGGCCTTGGCCACGACTGCAACAGCAGATACTCGGAATCCTGCGAGACAGTCTTTTCAGCCCGATCTACAGCTTTCGTAACCATGACCTGGGACTTTTTACTTTTCGCGTGGCAACTCGTCGACTTTCGCCGATCATTCTTCGCCGAGATTTTCGAAAAGGGCGGTAGTTTCAAGGCATGGACGAAGAGACTCTGGAAGAACCCCTTCTTATTCTGGTCCGTCACTCTTAGCACTGTTCTTCTGCCGCCCACCCTATATATCCCTGTTATCAACCGTGTAGTTTTCATGCATGGCCCCATTGACTGGGAGTGGGTTGTTATCTTTATCGCTATTGGCGTCTTCTTTGCTGGAGCAGAAAGCTACAAGTGGGCTAAGCGGGTGTATTTTCGCCGGACGATTGCGAAAGAGTTTAGGAAAGATATTATTGATGTTGAACTTTATGTCTTCGGAAGATATATGAATGGTTCTGGGTCAAATAGCGACTCGGGCTATGATGTTGGCCGAAAGTGTTAGTTAAGATACGACGATTTTCAGAAAAGATACGAGCCTTAATATTCTAGCATATACCTTAATAGCATTAGTTTCTCACCAATAAGTTCGCCGATATTTTTAGACTTTCAATAGATCGAATACATACTCTGAGAACCAAACTCACTTAGGCAGTGAATTCTTATTAGCGGCAGGTATTCGTTCATAATCTTGTATGGTGAGACAAATAACCCACAGAACCAAGATGATTTTCTGGGCATCTAGCAACGTTACATAATGGTTTCAAGGGCACGCAGAATATACTAAGCTTGATTCAGCATCTATGAACAAATCTTTCTCTGTTACAGCTGCGCATTGGCCCCGAGACATGTTTCTATACTTCGTACCAACCAACAAAGAACATACCTGCTCTAGCTCTTTCGGGTAGGTCGGCGTTTAGTCGTTCGAGGCCTTTTTTTTTTTTTCGCGGTTCGGCCTGGAACGTCTCCGCTTAAGCCGAGATTCTGGCCTTCAAGTTCAGGCATCAATTCTCCAACATTCGTTCCTCGACCATAGACTGGGCGTCCAGGTTCAGAAAATCAACCAAACATCTTACAAACCAAGAGCCAGGATCCCGGGATCAGCAAAACTATATCTATTTCTGCCAACAACGAGGCCCTGTTCCTGATAATCAACTGTTTTTGAAATTTCCACGCCCTGTCAAATAAATCCGAGTCCCACCCGAGTCTTGTTTGCCTTGTTAAGTAAGCAAAGGGAGCAAGGTTTCATTCAATTGAAAGTCACATCTCAGATATCCGATGTCATCTTCACCACCCGACAGCGAAACTATCACTACAACTAATGCCCCGGTAGCTAAGAAGGCCTGCCATAGCTGTCGTCGTGCTCGACTACGCTGCGACAAGTCTATCCCGCACTGCAACAAATGCGCTTCAAGGGGGGTTGAGTGCTTAGGCTATGGCCGCCTATTCCTATGGACTGGTTCAGTTGCCACGCGAGGGAAGTTGGCCGGACAGAGCTCCAGTGCTTCCGTATGTCGTTTGCCAAGGCAGGGTGAAGCCGAAGTCGCCGAAGTGTCCCCTGATATGCCTGATATGCAAATAGGCTCCTTCGATACGCAAAGCTTCGAATCTGGGGTATGGGGCTTAGCGTCACCCCAAGAAAATCAACTCGTCGTTCAAGATAAGACTCAACCATGGTCTCCTCCTTCACCTCCATCACCAACATCGTCAGGCTCACCGTGGACACTTGTTGATCCTTTGTTTCAAGATATGACACATTCCCAACGGTGGTATTTGAATTATTGTATGACTTCACTCGAAACGCAAGTCTTTCAAAATGCTAATCCGTAACTCAGTTTCAACTCGAGTCAGCCTGGATCTTGTCGGTCATGAACAAACCAAAAGCAACAGAAATCCATATCTGAACCTGTTACAACTCACAAATGAACATGCTTTCTTGCAACAAATCATTATCGCGGTATCTGCGGCTCACATGTGCAATTTATCAAGACCTTGGTTAGGTCCAAACTCATATACAAGAAAAGAGGCACCCAAGAAATTGTTGATGGACGCCCTCGTTGCCAAACAAAAAGGACTACAAATGATGCCCGAGGCATTGCGGAATATTGACACCATTGGAGCTGATGTGATTCTTGCTACTGTCTTGTTTCTTATCAACTCGGAGCTTATCGAGTCAGGTTGGCAAAGTTGGCGGCCTCATCTTGAGGGTGCCAAGAAGCTTTTGAATATGATGGAACCATACGCAAGTTTCGATACAACTTTGCGAGACTATATTGTAGCGGATTGCTATGTGTAAGTGGAGAGTCTCCTGAATTATAGTAGACTAGTGGCTAACTGACTCGATTGCAGTTATTGCACATTGAGTCTATCTTTCAACCCATCAACACCAGGTACGCAGGCAGCGTCCTTTGCTCCAAATCAAGTTAATTCGACGCTATCCCGGACAAACAACTCATTTTTCTGTTGTCCTCCTGAGGTTCTCGACATCCTTCGTGAGACAGCGCAGCTACTACATTCAGAATCACAGGGAGGTGTGTCCAGTCAAGAAGCTCTGGTCGAATTCACCAACCTACTAGATCGCGCACAACGCCTCGATGTACTCCAGTGGGCGAAGGACAGAGTACCTGATTCAAACGAGGCAGCCCTCTGGAGCAGTTGCCGAACCGGTTCCGCGCACAGACTGGCAACATGTCTCTACATCATCCAGTCATCATCCGCGCTGCGCACCAGGATGCCAGAACAAGTTTGCAAAAGTCTCATCAATGATCTTTACGAGACGCTCCTACCATTACCCGATGAAGACCCAAACTTCAAAGCCACAGGATGGCCCACCTTTATTTATGGAACGACGGCAACGACTCCGGAGACCCGGGCGTGGGTTATGGACCGATTAAAGATGGTAGCAGCCATTTGTCCATGGGGATTTTTGTATTCTGCAATTGATACGTTGCAGATTCTGTGGAAGAACAGAACTGAAGATGAAGGATATATGGACTGGGTGCAGAAACTCAAGGATTTGAATGTGGACTTTTTGATGGTTTAGTTCTGGATGTGGCTGAGTTGGGGTCATGGGAAAACGGGACATTTTTTTTTTTGATACCATAGCGATGACATTTGAAACTATCTGACGAGAGCGATACTTCGAAATGAGATCCAAGCGCACGCTTATACCCCTTCCATGAGTTAAAATTTTTCGAGGTGTCAGGATCAGATTGTTTTCCTTGTTTATCCGTTAGGCTGCGATAATCCTTGCCCTTGACCTGGCTTCCAGAAGGCTTTGACCATGCGACATTTTTGTCTTGCTTCCTGCGTTAATAAAGGGGACACGGGAAACGCATCATAATCGCAGTCCTTGATACTGGTCATGATAGCAAAGAGATAATGGGTATCGCCTAGATAGTAACAACATTTAGAGAATATCTCAAGTTTAGTCTGACAATTAGTCTACAAGGCGTTGATATTACCGTATAGCCGTTTTTGGAGGGTTCTATTCCCGACTGGTTGGTTGTGCCGATGGGGTGACTAAGCTTTTAGCTAAGCCCATTCGCCAATGGACTCGCATCGCAACATTCCTCGCGACATCAACGCGGCGAAACATACCTCGACGTTCACTGGTGCTTGTATGCGATAGGACAGGTCTACCACTACAGCGCAATGCAACGTTATAATGCAACGGTATCAGCTGAAGCATACCACGGAGAAGCCGTCAATAATCATCAAAACTCGCCTCAAGGATCATCTATCGTCCAATGTCCATGCACGCGACCACATGTAGCTTATCTCTCACCACGGAGGTGTGCCGCCTTCCACACCTTCGCCTATCCGTCATGACATCAACAGCTGAAACCCGTTAATTTGAACCCATCAAACGTACCACATTTCTAAGACGCTCTGCCCTTTGGGGCATCGCCCCGGTCTCCCCATTGCGGCCCGAACAGGGTTTTCGTCACGAACCTGGTGGTGGGGATTGCAAAATAGGTCAAAAAAGATAATATGGGGATCTTGAGTCCATAGTAGTATAAGAGGGAAAAAATTTCCCGTCCCCCCTCCGCTGTTGCTGATATTGCTACAGGCTTCCAGATAAACATCCTCTTGGGCATATCGAACAATGTCTTGCTGACTCTCGATCGATATCCTACACACCCATACCTATCCTCCCTAACGCGAGTGAATGCGGCTCCGAGGAGCCGTTTGCCCTAAGACGATAAATACAAAAATCCACCCATATCCACCACCTCTGCAAATCGTCGCGGATGGCCGTTCCGTCTGCTCGCGATCTTGATGAAGTCCTTCCGGGCACACGACGTCTGTTCACCGACGAAGGGGCAAGCGTCACCTCCAACGATACCAGTATCGAAAAACACGGCGATGTCATTCTCGTTCCCTCGCCGACAAAGTCTCCCAACGATCCACTGAACTGGAGTCTTGCGCGCAAAACCTGGCACTCGTTTCTCGTTTGTTATATCGTTGCTTTGACTGCTGCTACCTCAAACGTTGCCGGCGCTGCTAGTGTGGGCGTCAACGACAAGTATGGCATCAGCTACGATGTGTTCAATACTGGCGCGGGCGTGCTCTTTGTCGCGATCGGATACTGGACGCTTCTGAGTTCGCCCGCAACCCATCTTTACGGACGACGTATTCTATACTTGGTAGGGACGGTATGGGGTCTAATTGGAAACATCTGGTTCGGCCACCTGACCAACAAAGCAGACACAGTATGGTCCCAGCTTTTCGTTGGGGCCTCCGAGTCTGTCGCCGAGGCCGTCGTCCAGCTTTCCCTGCTGGACATTTGGTTCGAGCACCAGAACGGGACCTCGCTGGGTATGTACACCCTTGCGACTACGGTCGGTACCTATGTCGGACCTCTGATCGGAGGTCATTTGGCCGAGAATGTTGGCTGGCGCTGGATCGGCCACATGGGTGCTATTGCCTCGGGCTTCACTCTGCTTCTCTTCTACTTCGGTCTCGAGGAGACGGCTTTCGAGCGCGGTCGCTACATTGATCTTGACCGAGCTGAAGAGCGCGACACTGCCCGTGGTAACGTTGAAGGCGTTCCCGAGCCTTCTCCAGTCTACCAAGGTAACCAAATCGTTACCAAGGATGCGACAGAGAAGGGTGTCGCTCCACCTCTCGACGAAGAGGCAGCAATTGCGCGAGATACTTCTGCGCGACGCCGCGAGGAGGTTGAGCGCAACAGACTCTCTGATGCATTCGCACGCAAGAAGTCGTACTGGCAGCGCATTGCCCTCATTACACCTGCATCCAACTTGCGCGGACTGGGCTTGTCGCAGTATGTTCACCGCTTGTGGCATACCATGCGCATCTTTTCCTTTCCTGCAGTTTGGTTCGCCGGTCTTCAATGGGGAATGCAGAACATTGCGCTGTCTTTCTACCTCACCGTCGAGGAGGATTACTGGGTGAATGAACCCTACAACTACAGCGACTCTGCTGTTGCCAACATGAACGTTCCAACTCTGATTGGAAGTGTTATTGGCTGTTTCTACGGTGGATACTGTAGTGACAAGTTCATTCTCTGGATGGCGAAGCGCAACAATGGTATTATGGAGGCTGAGTACCGTCTCTACCTCATGGTTCTCTGCGTTGTCATCTTCCCATTGGGCATGTGGCTATTCGGCATTGGATCAGCCCAGCACTGGGACTGGCCCGTCCCGTACGTCGCCTTGGGCTTCATTGGCTTCGGGTACGGCTGCGCTGGTGATCTTAGTATCACTTACCTCGCTGACAGTTATCCGGACATGGTTCTTGAAGGCATGGTTGGCGTGGCTGTTATCAATAACACCATTGCTACCATCTTCACTTTTGTGTGCAGCTACTGGATCGACACAGGTCTGCAGAACTGCTTCATCGAGCTTGGTGTTTTGAGTTTTGTCATCATTATGACTTCTCTTCCCATGGCTGTCTGGGGCAAAGCGTCGCGTCGCTGGACTCTTGAGCGATATGCCAACTTTTTGCGCATTCGTGATGGTATGGATGTGTAGTTAGGGGGGATAGGTATAGTTCTCTTTCGCAGACCTTGAGGTCTGGCATGGACAAGTTGTCTAATCGACTGGGTGGGGAAAGGTTGATCAACTCAATCGCTCATCACTGCCCGGTCAAATCTGGATGTTTCGCCTAAGTGAAACATCATCTTCATACTTCTCAGTAGTCTTACATAGGCTGGACAGTATCCTATTTTCTATATAATCTTTTTTTAACGATTGATCCCATTATCAACATGTCGCTGGCCTGTGATTATCCGACTTCATTTCCCCTTCTACCTCCATTATGCCGGAAAACTCCACAGCTCGCCATGAAGCTATTCCATTCCCTGATACTCGGACGACCCCCCGTGTAGCCTTATAGGCCCATCTCAATTGAAACGGTGTGCCTGGCATTCCACCACTGGCGATGACAGCGCCTTTCCATTTTGAGATTCTCCCTCAACGCCTTTTGCCCATCCGGCATTTCAGCATTGGCTGTCAAGACCCTGAATCCACCCAATGTCCCGATCCGGAACGCGTGGATCAAGAGTTTAAATAGTCTACACTACTATCTATTACTTTAACAAAGCCCACACCCAAAACAAATCGACTTCTCTAATGCATATAGCCCGCTTAGGCACTGGTACTGTCCGTACTAATCCCTTATTAGACATTGCCTCTGCCTTTTGGAATCTAGACGCACCGTTGACAGCTGATGCCCCTTTGACGGTTGGGTCTGTGGCGTTTAGATCTTGTCTAACAGTTGACCAACAATGTGCTATTGAAGAAAGAATGTGCAGGGCTGAGAGAAAATGGCGATAAACTCTTAATGCTAGACTGTATCTGATGAGGCCACTGGGCTTTGTATAACATCTAGATGGTATCTTTTACAGGGGATGGCTTTATTTAGACCGGAGCTGAGGTTCAGCTGGGGCTCGCGTGGTTTATGGTTATAGTTAGCTGGAACTTGGATCAAGTATAAAGAGTCGTTCAGTTCCTGCGATTTTCCATCTTGTTCAGATTAACGATCAAACATCAAGCACTTGGCCAAGTCTTTACCTTTCTTCCCACTTTGAAGCAACTCCTTCACCATGAAGTTCACTCTCATTACCGCCCTCATCACCCCCGTTTTGGCCATCAACGTTCCCAGAGAACTTCATGAACGCACCGGCTGTGGTGACAACTGCGCTCGTGCCGTCGTTCCTGGCTTTCGCGGCTCTGCGGTTGTCGCCTCTTATAAGGCTGATTGTGGAGCTTACCTCAGAGTGACCACTACTCCGGAAGCCAGGTCAGTTTTACGAAACAGCTCTAGTCACTGTTGAACTAACTTTGGGTTGTAGCACTGTTTACGTTACCAAGTCTGTTCCTACTTATGCTAGTGCTTGTTCTGGGGAGACTCGTTACCTTACCGCTTGCTCTTGTGCCGGTGCTTCAGCTGTTACTGTTGAGGCGCCTACTCCTACTGTTACCAAGACTGTTTATGTCTAGGTAGATTAAGATAGGTTCGAGAAATGTTGAAGCTATAGTATAAATGATTTTAAAGCAGATAATCACATTATGAAATAAGAAAGGAAGACTATTAGATAAGAAGATTAATAGTATAATATTTATCCCCTCCCCCTTTTCGTTTCGTTTTTTTGTTTCGTTTTTTTGTTTCTTTTTTTATTTCTTTTTT
>JABCQV010000191.1:0-133114 GCA_013186375.1 Fusarium aywerte | reverse complement strand
AACAAGTAATTGACCTCTCCCAGGCAGGTTAAGAAAGTCTATTCATTTCAGTAGAAGTTGCACCTGACAACCACTGAACTCTAACCAAGATGAACACGTATACTTTGTAAATTATTATATGTGTGCATCTATGTCAACTTACAATACTTCAGGTGGTCCACACTGAAAGATTGTCCCTCATTGCCGTATGAAAGTAATCGCCCAATCGATCTCACATAAAGTCGGGTTTGAGAAGCTTCTGTTGCGCGACCAAGACGCATTATTCACTTTGTCGATGCCCGGAAATCCGACCCCATTTCGTATGCTTCTATGGCTCCTGACTGAGATCCCATGCTAAGCCGCCAAGAATATTTTGAGGGTGGGCTCATCGACGAGGCGTGCCCAGCGTTCATCTTTGCAAGATGAGCCTGTAGTTCAGCTGTTGGCGCATGGTTTAAAGAAAGTCCCACGATGCCTTTCCCTCCAACCGATTTCCTATCGGAATAAATAGATGATGTCAGCTCTGAAACAACCGGGAGTGCAGTATGACCTTTGATAGAGACACTGCTGCCCAGATGTTCGGAGGACTTTGGAGGACCATCAGCATCATCGGAAAGCTGCTCTCCACGAGTCTGAAGCTGACGCTCTCGTCTCATGATCAAGAACAATACCACACCGAGAGCAGACATGATGACACCCCCAGCAACACCTCCTGCAATGGGTATGGCGTGGGTATCCGAGTTCTGCTTCTTATCTTCGTCACTAGAGCTTGACGCTTTCGCAGTGTCGATTTCTGTGGTTGAGGTTGCCGTTACACCGGCTGAAGCAGTGGTTCTAGATATTGCTGCGCCGGAATGGGCGCCTTGACTGGTTGTAGGATGAGGTCGGGAGGTGGAATGGCTGACAGTTGCAACGACCAGATTCTTAGCAGCGCTGCAATAGTACTGGAAGACATCGATAGCAGATGTGACGTTGTCGATATGCGTGCCATCGCAGTAGTCTTTGACTTTCTCAGTCAGGCTACGAGAAATCACCTTGTACATCCCGAATTTTATACAGACGCACGAAGCAAGCTCCTGGGTCCCGTTCCCGCATAACCAGGAACTTTGCTACATCCAAGTCAGTGCCTAAGGGCTGTTGAATCAGATATGGCTCTTACATCTATGACAGCAGTAGAAATGCTTTTCTGAGCGCACTTGTCTAGAGATTCGAATTACGGGAGAGCGGTGATATAATAAGACACTGCGAGATCAGGCGTCAGGACAATCTGTTTTGGGGGGTGCATTGCAACTCACTATCACCTGGAGGACCTGTTGGTGACGCAATTAACGTCTTGCCTTGTTCCATTAAACAGAACCGGCTGTAGAGCTTCTGCGCTGAAGTGACATCTGCGTTGTTCGAACAGGAGCGCTTGACTGCACTTTCAAGACTGGAGTTGATATCCTCAACAACATATTTCTTGTTACAGACACAGGGAGCATTCAGCTCAGCAGCCTTGGGACACCTATTTGATCCCTATCCGTGTTAGTCCATGTCTCCGATTTGTGTATAACGAGTCGTTGAAAATATACCGCTCCAATTACGGCATGGGATAATGCACTTTGAGCACGAGGAGGCAAATACGCAAATTCGGGACGATCTGTAATGTACGCTTTAACAATATTTGTCGTTGGTGAAGGAAACGTGACATTTCGATCCTGATTGCAGTACTTTCGCATCACTTTGGAAGCGCTGGAGACGCCTTCCGTCGCACCGGAACCGCAGTTATGTTTGATATCGGTTGAGATGGCGGAGGTAACTTCGTCCATGCGGGTCGAACAGATACATTGCTGCAATTCTGTCTCCGAGTCACTGCATAAGGTCGAGCCAGTCTGTATGGCGATATTGTATGATATAGCGCTGGAGACACAAGGCGCCTAGAGAGTCAGTATTTGACCGTCTCAGGTTCTTGTCAAGGACCATACCAGTGACGTGAATATGTCGAGGTCGGTCACGTACGAGACATTTCTAGCAACAGCCAAACCAAACCAAACAATCTATGATAATAGGTGTAAGTGCTTCATCGCAACCTGAGGAATTCTACAGTAAGAATGCTCAAAAACAGAGAAATAACAACCCGAACGCCAACATCTTCAGTAGAGTAGCCTAGCACTCTCAGCTCAACCGCTTAGGGGGTAAAGGGAGCGCTTCATCTCGTAAACTTTTAAGATGCCATTTCTAGGCTCTGTTCTCGGTGTAACGCCTAAGAAAAAACAAAAAAAAAAACGCCTCTCGAGTCTAGACACATATGGCGTCGAAGCCCCTGAGGCTAGCGGAAATGGCTTGGGAACCGCACGATGCATCAGCTTGCATACTTTTCCCCTCGTCCGTGAGAAATGTGAGTCAGGTACTGCAGACTTTTGAGTTTTGAAAAAGTGTGATGATGTTTTCTGGAGGAGGCAGACTACCGACTATTCGGGATACTGACCAGAGAAGAGTTTACGACAAACGTGTTTCAGATGTGATGGTGTTGAGTTTATGAGAGTACCTACGTATGAACCCTTCTCTAGTCTCTGACGAGTTTCAACAATCACACGAAGTTATCTTTTCTCGTAGCGTATCGAGGCTACAGACTTTTTGTTTGACCAAAGCATCAAACAAACGAGGTGCTTTCGTGTTCATCTTGTAGTTATGAAGTTTCGGGAAAGCCTTGACCATTACGGAGTAGACGTCAAATTACCACGGATCGGGATGGGCATAAAGGACCCTTTAATATCCAAAGCAATGTTTCATGCGCGACACAAGTTTCATAAAACAAGCAATAAAGAAAATCGTACATTGACCACTTAAAAAAAACGAGCTTTTTGTCTCTAATGAAGCATAGATCATTATGCCACCAGGCAGAGAGAATCAATCATTTCAATCGTCAAAGCAACAAGATGGAGGTAGTCCAGATCCTTGGCTGAATCGACGAGTCTGAGCTTTTTAGGGGATCAAGAGAGCTTCCCCGGTCCCAGCAAAGCGGATTGAGCATTGGAATTTGTTTCTAAATTGGGTACAGTAAAATACTGTAGTTATTGATGAACCCGCACGCCACACGGGATAGCGAACTGAGGCAGACGTCAAACCATTGGCTCTCCTGAATTTAGTGAAATGAAACTACTCTAGGAAAAAATGCAGCTGATGAGCCAACGCCAAGATGCAACGTCTTGACTCTTTGATGGGGGAGGACGAGTCAGGGAGGAGGCATAACAATGCATGGGTTACAGAGCGTGACTGTGAATGAATGCGAGCGAAATGTGATGATGATGAGATAATGCAGTTATCGGTGATGGAAATGGAATGAGATGCATGAAGTTTCGAATCGCTGGTGATATCGAATATGTCAAGGTTCACTGAGGTTGGGCTTGGACCTGGATCTACTGTAGGTACGTAACGCGCCCGGTATGTTCTGCTTTAGGTACCTGTACATACTCCTGTGGATTCTTCGGCTCTCCAATCCTCCCCACGGCAGTTGATGCTGGGATCCTTATGACGTCGATAACACTTCAACAATCATATCATCTCGCAATATTGCAACCACAGATCTGATGTCATGTTAGAAAAGCGACGATCTAGACTACCTAGCTACGATTAAATGTCACTACTAAAGATTTTCCTTGGTTCGTAGCGTTGACTAAACTTTCTTTGCAGCAGCTTGTCAAGCTCTAAAGCTGCTCATGCAACGTCAAAGTAACAGGGGGGAGGGAAGAGAAAGAAGGAGGGGGTGAGGCAGCCAAAAGCATGCATAACAAAATTTTCACGACCATCACTATAGCAAGTTCATGACTGAAGACGTTGAAATTTGTGTTCGAGTAGACGATTTTTGATTCATTTAGGTGTGTGTAATATAGTACTAGTGGTAAAAAAATAGGCTGGTAATTTCTCAGCCGTGTTAATATGGTGGTATCCGTAATCCGTTATTGCCCGGTTCCGTTTGCAGTCCCATTGTCCAAAAACGCCTTGCTAATACTCAGATAAACACATGCAAATAAAAACATAAAAACAAAAAACATGTTGGCTAGTATAGCGGCTGTTGTGCACTTTACAGTCCTGGTAAAGTAACTCCTGCTCCCGAATAGAGCAATATAAATAACCAAAAAGATGACAAAGGAAAGATATTCGTAGAGTTGGTGGTGGTGTATAGATAAATGCAAGTTTGCGCAGTTGCTTACAGCACTCGCACGATCTTGGGTACGCGGTATCGCGAAGGGCTGTCGTAATATTCGCTAATCATACCGCCCTGAAGACCAACAGGTCTCCTGGGAGGCGCCCTGCCGTTGAGGCTCTGATCTCTTGTTGCGGTTGTCTTGCGCGAGTCACGGCTGCGGCTGCGCTTGTCGTTGTGGTCGGCCGAGACCTGGCGAGAGCGCTCAGATACTTGGGTGTCGGAAGCGGATGTCCTGGAGCTAGCGCGGGAGCGGGATCTTCTGGGACTGTCCCAACCAGAGGGCTCCTCGCAGATCTGGTCGAGGAGGTCATCGTCGCTGTCCTCCCCATCCGACACTGGGTGGAAGGTGCTGTTGAGGGTCTCCCAGAGGTCGAGACCCAGATCATCCCAGATAACTACGGCCTTGAAGAGACGACGGCATGCTTGGGTACCGGCCGTCTTGTCGAGGTCTGCAAAGGACTCAAGCTCGCTTAGGCTGGGTAGGTTTTCCCATGCGATGGAGATCTGGTCGGATTGGTCCTTGAAGGGGGATCGCTCAAGGTAATAGAGGAGGAAATCTGATGTCTCGGCCTTTGTCGCAAACTCGGCCTCCTCAAGAGCTTGTAGACGGAGCTTCTCTTCTTTGTCCTTTTGCTCCTGCTCCTTCTGCTGCTTCTGCTTGCGTCTCTTGGGGTTGCCGAAGAGTGGTACTTTGGGGCCGTTGGAAGTGGTTCCTCGAAGCATCGTTGCGGTGTTGTGGTGGTTGTGGTTGTTGTTTGTTGAATAAATTATGTCTGGGAGATTTGTTGGTGAGATATTAATTTGCCAGATATGTGATGGTTAAGTCTTGTCGTATGTTTATGAGCTGGAGGGGACGGAGAGAATAATATGAATAGGAATGGTTGTCGGTCGGCTGAGGAGCAAACAAGACAATATGCGTGTCAGGTTGTTGCTATTATAAGATGTTTATGCAAGCGCATGCAGGCTTGTGCACAAACACGTCCGAGCCTTGTTTGACGTTTTTGGGTGAGAGAGATTGAGAGACCAGCTCGTTGGGAGGAGTTTTGTTTTAGTAGATGGGTAGGTACTCAAAGCGTATTGGGCGCTTTGAACATCAAAAAGGGTAGAGAGTTGTCTGAGGTAGAGTTGAGATGAGATGAGTAGGTTATGTAAAAACCAAAATAAAGGTGGTAGGGGTGCTTGGGTTCCCAGACAGACGGATGGGTATGGGTATGGATTATATGATATGAGATGGAGAATTGAATCGAAAGGGAAAACCCTGGCTTTCGCTTTCTGGGGGCCTTGGCTTACAGTAAGTAGGCTTGCTTGCTACTACTGTACCGTAAGGTTGGTTGGGTTGGGTTGCTTGCTTGTGATGTTATTTGACTGGGGGTGTGTGATGAGGATCCGCGGCTATTTTAGCTGACACGGCAGAGGTATCCGTATTGTACTATAACTGTAGTAGGTGTCAGATTCGATAGCAGGTAAAATAAAAGTCAGCCCGTGCTTGCTGTATTTCAGTTTTTCGGAAGTTTGCGAGTCCTTGTTGACGATCAACTTTTTTTTTAATGAGTAGAAATACAAGATCAAAGGGAAGAGGGGGGGGGATAAAGGATGTATTTTATCAATTTGTTGCTTCTGTTACTTTTAATTGAAATGCTTGCTTCTTTCTTTTTCTGCTGTTGACTCTTGTCCCTTTCAGTTCCAGTTCCAATCCAGTCGGGTCCCGTCCACAGGTTCAGGTAAAAGACCCCCACTACCACTAGGTTTGTTAGGTGGGCTGAAAGGCCCCTAAGGTGAAGCGCCGCAGCCATTTCACCAACAGTATGTAGGGATCCAATGGCACTAATTCCATCATCTACCAAAAACGCCCAGAGCGGATCCGTGTCATGATGGAGAAACAGAGAGGGGGAACAAGACGAGACGAGACGAGACGACGAGAGACGCCATCCTCTAGGCTTTGGCTGGCTTTGGCTGGCTTTGATTTTTTCTCTCTAATTTAGTCGTAACGGTGTTTCGGCTTCACAGTCTGGTTACAATGGCTGGCTACCTACCTGCGGTGATTACCCGTATTCATCAGTAGAGTTTCTTCTGGCTGCATCATTCATTCAAAGATTCAGCAACCAGGAATTCGGACTGCCAAGACCCCTCGAGAAAGAAGCGAGTAAGGCGAGACACCATTCATCCGTCACCAGATATCCAATAGGATAAGTCCCCTGCCCCTGTTGATGAAGCAAAGTATCAGTTCGCTAACAGTATGGCTACCTACCTGAACCTTTGATAGGTACGAGATAATCCCTGTTTGCCGCCGGCCAATGTTAGGTACCTGTTTCACTCTCGGTACTGTTACTGTTATTGTCTTGTACTGTAAATTACCCGGATCGGAACTGTTCACGAGAATGGATGGGGGGTTCATGATGATCAGTCAAAGTCAAGAGTCGAGACAAACGGTAAAATTATGCCGTCAAACAACGCATCAAAAGTAGATCACCCCCTCATCTTCAGGAGGTACAGGCCATTTGCTTTTTTCCCTTCAGCACGTCTACAGTCGTCTTGTCAACGTTTGACTGCTCTGCCTAGCTACTGCTCCTTTGACGTGGCTTTTCTTTGGGTCCGTCCCTGATCGGCACGCTAGGTCAAAAGTCTAGGGCCTGGCTTATCTTGGCCTGGTTAATAAATTGTGTTTGATTGTTGGATTACGGGTTAGCTCTTTTGGCAGTTGGAATGCGGTATTCGTTCTTTCGTTTTTTCTCTCTTGGTAGATACCATGTGAGCGAAGCTTTCCATCGTCGTCGTGCCTTTCGCATCTTTTCATTGACGTCGTTATTGAAGCCTTTGGCGGAAAAGCCGAGAGAAGCGAAACAAGACATCACTCACAAAATACTGTCCAGTCCGATTGGTTAAGACTATCTGCGCATTGTAAAAGGATTCCGTGATTCCGTCGATTCCGTCCCGTCATTAGTGGCAGTATCCGTTTCCGCCGCAGTACGATCCCGCCCGTGCGAAGACCAGTGGATGGATGGGCATGAACTTGTCTCTGACCTTTTTTCTTCTTCGCCCTGGCTAGTGTTTATGTTGGACCGGCCCGTATAGAGACTAGCTAGTAGAGGGGATAAAGGAGTGGGAGCACGGATGATCACGCACGCCAGCCCAATTGTTGCTACATCCACGCACGGTTGGGGCATCTCGCATCACTCGACACCAGTCTCTCTTAGTAGATGCTACTGGGATACTAAAAGATACCCTGGAAATATCCAATTGATGTGATGGGTCGGCTTCTTTCCCGGCGGTACAGTACAAACGGGACAATCAATCAATGCAGGGGGAAAAACAAGATGAACAACAATACGAGACTAGACCCCAAAAGCAAAGTACACCTAAAGCAACAATACAGTTAGACAGTACAAAAATGTGAGACACCAAACAACTCGAAAACCAACATTCTTCTTGTCCCAGGAACCCGGAATGACTGAAATGAAAGAACAAAAAACAATGAGACAAGATTCTCTCATGACGCCGACATCGCAGTCCATTTCTCTCTTCCATCCTATCAAAGTTACTCCTGGTAATGACCACCGTCAATGCCAAGACCTTTCTTTTTATTAACTGTAGCCTCGTTTCTTGTCTATTTACCTGCCTCTATTGTCCATAAAAAGATACGTACTCGATTCAACTAAGAAAAAATTTGGCACTTGACTCTCGTCCACCCGCTTTGAGGTGTAGGCTAGAGTACAGTAGCTGTTGGACTTGAAGCTATGTTCACAGTCTATCTACATAATTAAATCAAGCCCACTTGCGGAAGTACCCCGTGAGTTATTGAACAAACTAACAACTTTAGAGGTCGATCAAACAACTAGATCAGATCCCTGGGGTCCCCAGCTATCTGCGTCTAGACTCTCGATCTTGCCTTGCGCTAAATCGACACTCTATCTCCAAGTCTCTCTCCCTACTATCTCTTCAGGGACTCCTTACGTTAACTTGAAGGAGTACTCATATTATAGCTTCAACTACTATCAGATCAAATCAGTTTAAAATGCGCAACTCCACATCAGATCAGGAAACTGCTGAGACTACACTGTCGAGGGCGTCTGTCTTTGATGCCTCTGCCGCTTTGTGAATTGTTTATCCCACTCTACTACCGTTTCCATCAGTTTGGATAGCCAATTATACCGCTTCTCGGAGCTTTATTCGCATCCCGCATCAACATGGACTACGTACCAAGGCAAATAGCGAATATTCATTTCGGTCCGCGATGCGAGGCTTAAAATTCTAATCAACCGCGACCACAGATAACCCTTCGTAGTCGCTTCTAGTCGGAGCACCCACTCATATGAAACTCGAAAGTATTTACCTTCCGCTCTTGGGCTTTCTATGGAAGCTTCTACGTTTACACATACTATAGTACAATCCTATCCACGCAAGTCTTCGGATTTGGCTAGCTTCCTCTTCACATACTTTAGACGGGTTCTACCTTGAATTGCGGTTCCGCAATGGAACGTCGAGAAGAAAATTAGTTCTGCCGGTGGAAGCCCTTATACTTTCTGTGTCAAGAGTCTATTCTGCTTTCTGCTCTGTGTGGGTGGCACCAGACCATCACTTTCACTTCCACCAAAAGTCAAAAGTCGTGGCTGCATTCCAACCATCACCTCCTCCTCCAAATCTCCGTATGAATTGCCCTAAAGACGCATCATTCGCTTTTCCCCTCTTCCATAGGGGCCTTGATGAAGCCCGAAGACCTGGTAATGATAACCACGTTACCACGCGAGATTGTGGAAGAGGCTCTAATAAGTTTTAGCCAAGCTTTAGAAGCCATCAAGCCTTCTCTCCGTAGACTGGCGCTGGGCTTGCTGTCATACATGAGCTTGATGGAATTTCCCATACTACCACAAAGCCTGTCATGATTTCATTCTTGTTAACTAAAAGCTTGCCACGAGTGACGTCTATTCATCAGCCTTGATAGGTTCTGTTCTTCGCAAACTACTACCAACTTTGTATCAATAACAAAAGAGATCAAGACTGTGGCTGAAGTCTGTTTTATTCTTGAGAAACTCTCACAGAATGGATCAATAGACAGCTACAACCAACAGACAATTTGCCATCTTGGCATTCTGGGACAATAGGCAAAATATTGTAATCCTATTGTTCTCTCCTCTCGGCATGGGTTTGTTTGCTTTCATTCAGGAACCAAATCCTAGAACAGCAAGACTAATACCAACTATAATGGCATAAATCAACCACATGCCCCTTGTTGATGATCTGCATTTATCCGCTCTCCACCTTTGATCCTATCATCCTCTTGTCTGTTTGTATTTCCAGCTGCATTGTCTTATATCGCAGGAATGACAACATTCCCTATACCCGTAAATACTAAGCCAATTCGATAGCTGACTAGGCGTTGACAGCAAAGAGATGTTTTCTACTAAGGCGGACACTAGGGCTGCTCAAGCAAGCTGGATTAACCATCACCTTTGCTTGCCATGGACTAAGCTCCCTTATCCAAGCACACCTCCGCTTGGCCGCATGCTATCGTGATCATCCCTTTTCAACCTCCTTTAGGCAACTCTGCCCTGCTCTGCGGGCAGTGACATACCGAGTAAACACCTCCCACAGACTCTTGGCAATTATCACATTGATCCAGGACCCCAGGTTCTCATAAGTTAGCGCGCGCCGTACCCTTTGAGTTTCCCGTTATCGTCATCTCTGGTATCCTAATACCGCTAGGAAATGTCATTGTTGGTGGCAGCATACTTCCACATGTGCCAGCAACTCATCTACACCCCCCATCACAATAGCTATATGCTATAGAAAATGATCAACATTGTACTGTAAATTGCTAACTAGACTTTCGACGATGAGAAAACTTCTGAGCAGGCTAATGCACTTTGCTTCTTCAAATTCCATCCATAAGCGATAATTTCCGCATGGCACAGGAATTCTCACCGAAGATGATGAAACTCACCAGATGTCAGATATCCTAACCTATAACGCCTCTTGTCGTCAGTTCGTCAAGAACACGCCGGAACTCGGTCACTTAGCCTTGTGGTGTCTTTCAACCCATGTCTAAGTGTTGGTATTAATGTTAACGTTAGTGTTGATGGGTGTTGTCTGTTGGCTTCACAAGATACACGAGATATGTAGTAGTACTAAGTACCAACAAGCTTCCCTAGTAACTGCACGAGACCAAAACCATATATTACAGATGAATTGCAGATGAATACTGCGTGTTTAATTTCTTGGTAAGAGACTAAATACGCTCATATAATAAAACTTAACTTAGTTGGGTAATCTGGTCGAGTTGATGTGATTATGGCGGCTCGTGAACTGATACTGAAGGTACTATCAAGTGGAATATTTGGCCGCCCCGGACATGTAATGATTACTTTCAGAATAATCCATTCTATGGTAAGAATTATCACTGCAGATACCAAGTTATTCCGTGACTCTGAACAAAGAAGACGCCTACAAGAACACTGTAGTTATAGTTACACAGATCTGAACATAAGGTAACCCCATTTATTCTCAAAACAATCGAACGGCCCCAGAGGAAAAGAAATAGAACATGTCGATATAATATTTGGATCACTTTGACTCTTCTTTGAACGTTTTTCTTTTGCTCTCAGATCGTGCAGTGATTTGCTACCGAGTGTCAAGATCTAAGACAAGGCCATGGGCATATCTGATGGGCCTTGAGTCGCAAGATAACTAAATAATCCGACGGTAGAGAAAAGGGGATCTCTTGAATAGAGAGGGGAGTTGGGTCCAAGTCAATTCATCAATACATGGTGATTTAATAATTACTTTGCTGGCAAACTTGTTGTCTCCTTTCACAGCACAGGCAGCAGGAGCGCGATGTATTCCATACGCATATTATTGTCAAAGGCTCAAAATACCAATTCAGCCCGAGAAATGCAATTAAATGCTACAATAGGTGCTTTTTAAAAATGGAGCTTTATTTTGAATAAGAATGCATAGGCGATTAGGCAGACAAACAGTGACTGCTCTGCCAGTTACAGCTGACTGGCACCGCCAAACGTGAATCCCCTCACTTTCTATCAGTCACTGGCACTGCCATGCAGCCGCCAGAGCTCTTTACTTACATTATTACAAACGCACAATTATCCGACAGCTAGGATGAGTCAATATCGATAGCAAACGCTGTTCTTTTTTTCATCCTTTTATCATCTCCATCGATTACTTCTTTCATCCTCTTGTTCACTGCAACATCTTTTCACTCTGAACAACCGCACAGAACAGTCACTTGCAAACAGTCACTTTTCTTCTACCGCTACTGAATCAGCGATACCATTTTTTCTTCCTTTTTCGCTTGATCAGTTACTTCTGTCACCATCAAGGATTAACCGCCAATATGCTCTGGCGTCAAAAGCCCCTTGGGTATGATCTCAAGGATTTCCCCAACTACAGCCCTTATCCAGAGACCAAATTCCAGCAAATCTTGAGTCACTGGACTCTCATCTTTAACTTCAACGCTTGGTCTTTCACCTTTCTGCTTTCCATCCTCTGCATCATCAACGAGTGGTTCTGGATGGTCGTTCGCGATCCTCTTCACTACGACAAGGCAAATGCTTGGATCATCGAGCAGTATGATTCGAGCCCTAGTGCTTCACACACCACCTACGGAGCTCTAATCACTGTATGGTTCTTTCAACTTTGCTACCGCATCGGTCTTGTGCTTTGGGCCGCGCTCCTTGATGCCTACAGCGATCCTGTGCGGGCTTTCAGTCAGATCTTGGCCTTGGCAGACCACACCCAGACTCTTTTCTTTCGCAGCATAACTTACATGGTTTGTGCGGCCTTCAACTTTGCTTTCTCCTTCATCGTCCTTCTCTACGACATGTCGATCCACTCCCTCAGCGGTATAATCGTCGTACTTGGCGCGGTTGCTCTATTCCAGCTACACTATTACTTCTTCGTTTACGATACCGAAGGCAACGAGTCAGAGCCTCCTAAGCAAACAGCTCTCATTAAATCACCAGAGAATACACCTCAGTCTCAAAAGACTAGCCTCGGGCACTACTATCGGGTGCCTATACCTTCCCCCGGATTTTGCATCATGAGAACACCCTACACCCCACCATGGAGAAGCCCAGGACACTGCTATCGAGTACCTACGCCCTCCACTGGATCAGCTGTATCCTCTTCCAAGTCATCTCCTGACCCGACACCTTTCCGGCGGCGACCTAGTCCCAAATCCAACAAGCCCCCTGGAGCCTCATATGTTACAGTGTCACCCAAAGCTGTCGAGAACCTTCGTGCTGGTGGCTACGGCGTTCCAGAGCCTACCAGAGAGCCATCATACTCTTGGGTTCAAACCATTAACGGTGAAAGCCTTGCCAACCTCCGGCGTTCCCAGATTAGCGACCGACCTAGCCCCAAAAGCTGCAAGGAAATCAAGAAAAAGAAGGAGGAGGCTGAGGCTGAGACGGAATTTGTCCATTCCATCGTCCCTACAAAGACTCAGTGGGTTTACTCATCTCTTGACGCCGTCGAGCGACGGTTCAGAATCATCACCGACGAGGTCACAGACCTCAACACACAAGTCAGCTCATTCAAAGAAGCTGGCACCGTTCGTCCTATCCCCGACCCCTCAGAGGAGCTGCCAGCCTCACCCCGAACTCAACAGCGCGAAGCCACACTGGTTGAGAGAGAGCGCATCAAGGCTACCATGGCTGATTACATACCCAAGATCGAAAACGCCGCAATGGCCATTCTAAAACAGCAACATGGTGTCGAGGAGCTGCTGAACCGAATCGACAATCTGATTGCTAAAGCAGGAGACACCGTCTCACGCGCCATGTGCGGAGAAGTGGAAGATTACAGAATCAAAATCAAGAACCTGTTCGGCGATGCCAGACAGACACTGATCAAAGCCCGAAATATCGAGGAGCTTTGCGAAGATCGTCGCATGAAGCTGACGGATGAAGCCAACAGATTGAAGCGTCTAGATCGCGCTCACTTGCTCTTGTTGGAAATCAACGCCAGGAAAGCCGAGATGGCAAAGTATCGATGATCACAACTGAAAGTCACAGACGAAGGATTCACAACTGGCAGCATATACCAGTGACTGCTGTCATATAACAACAGCACACGTTTGATTGCATTTTCAGTATCAGGATTACTATAGCGTTGAGGATTATAGTGACGAAGAGCTACGTATTGTGCTTATATAGCATGGATGAAACATGCATGGATCAGTCGAGAAAGGGTTCAAGGATACACCCGAGGACTTGGCTTATGTACTTGAGACTGCGATAGATTACCTACATTGAGATGAAATGATGTTGCTATTTACAGAGCTGTCTGTTTCACTAACGTCCTAAAGTAATGTCTTAAACAGAAACAGTAAAGGGTGTAATGGGCAATATGAACGGTGATGCAAAACTTGACTGCCAATGAACTAACATTCATTTGATGGGCTTCCTAAAGATAATATACAATGATAAATTGGATCAGACGAAGTGAGAAAACTTATGTACCTAACTGGCAATATCTTTAATTGCCAATCCTTGTGTGTAAATTGGGTATCGCACATAAACAACGCATGTAGTCATGAAGACAGTTCCAGAACCGCTTCTTCTCCTCAGACCTTTTTCGATCCTTAAACCAGTTCCGCAACCAGCTCACAAGCAGAACAGATGATCACCAAGACCACCGAAAACGAAGAAACCGTTTAATAATGGCCAGTCGACTCAATCCCGTGAATCTCCCAATAAAGACCACCCTTGGTCCCGCCATCCTCGGCATTACACTTGGCAGAGCCACGAGCGGCCATCTCGGTGCCATCAGAGTTGTCGAGAACAGCCTTTTGCATGATCCAAACGATGTCCTCGTCACCAACCGTCAATGCCTTGTCGGCGCGGACGGAAAACGCGCATGACCCAGACTTGACAATGTCGACGTGGCCGCTTCCGAAAGCATACTCGTTGTCGTCTTCGCAAGCGCGGGGAACCACGAAAGTGCCGTTGCGGGACCCGAAGCTAGAAAGAAGCGCAGCGCAGTCGCGGTAGTTGGCACGCTTGGTGCTCTTGGGAGCCTCGCGGTCGACGTAGCTGTCCTCATCGCAGGCCTTGATTGAGTGACAACTGGCGGACCAGTAGGTGAATGGGTTGGCAGAGGCTCTGGGGGTTGAAGTCGTGACGGCTATCATTTCATCCTTGGTAGGCGTGGCAGCAGGCGCCGCGGAAGCGAGGCCGATGAAGATGGTGACAAGGCTGACGAAATGCATCTTTGATGGTTGTTTGGTTGTTGTTTTTTGCTGTGAAGATGATTTGCGGACGTGTTTAAAGAAAAAGAGGGAAATAATCAACGAGAGTCGTTTGCCGGAAATAATAAACACAAGTAAAAAGTTTGATTGTGATTCAAAGGAGTGTAACGGACCAGCGGGTGATCAACACCTGATTGTTAAACGAGTGACTGAAAAGAAGAGAAAAAGATCGCTGCGCGCTGAGGCGAGGAAGAAAGAATAAGCTCTTTGGAAAAAGTGAAGTGTTTCAACGGCAGTTGAATGGGTGGGAAAGAACAAGAGCGATAGAGTTATTTGAGATACGTAGGTAGGTTAGAGATGTAGGTGGCTCTGGCTACCTATGGAAGGCTGGCGGGCGATCAGACCGTTTCAAATTGAGTGGACGAGTATGAAACACGGATCACTATGGAGATGTGATAATATTAATGATGATGATGATGATGATGATGATGATGATGATGTTTATTCGCAAGAGAAATGTATTTTTGGGATGAAAAAATATTGTTAATGACTACCTGTAGGTTACTTCGGGAAAAAAATAGTGCTGTAGCTGTTTCACTGTTATTGATGAGTCTCCAATGTCAGTGCAGCCGTCCAGTAGTTATTGAACTTGACGGCTGTTGACAGCTGGTCGGGCGGGTTTTGTTAGATTAGATTGCGATGATCACTGGGTGGAGGATCTTTTTTTGGTGTTTGTTTCTGCTGATAGGACCGGTCTGGTTGTTTCGTGTTTAATGTCATATTTATGCAGCCTCACTCACGCCACGAAGAAGGAAAAATAAAAGAATAGTGTTATGACAAAGTAAAGAGTGATGAATGAGTATTTTTATCAAGTAGCTAATCACGATATGATTGCTAATGTTTGGTCTTTATTTTGTATGCCAATCTATATCAGAGTAGTAAGTAATAAGTTACGGTATGTACGGATACGCCCAAGATTAAATTTAAAGATGTTTCTTTCTGCTAGAAACAAACTAGTACTTGTCTTGTGTATCTTTATTCTTCCGTTTGAAACGCTCTATATGCACTGCCTTGGCTAGATTCTCCATGCGCATAACTCACAGCCTCGCACCTTGCTGAGATCAGCATTCAAGCTTGACCTTCTAACCAAGGTTCACCTACTAGGTAAATTTCCAGGTACTGTTCGGTACGGAGTAACTACTATAGGTACTAAACTCTTCACAACTTGGGAATAGTTGAAGCCAAAACCTGGCATGATAGTTTTAATGCAACCATAGATTACAGTATTTCCCCTCAATTACCCCTTGCAAACTTTAATACTCCTCCAATATCACAATGCAATATACTGTGTAGTACGGATACGTAGAAACTAAAACTAATTACTAGCACATATCGTCGGGTCGTCGCCTTTTCTCCAGCAGTTCAATCGCTGTCATCCCCCCCGGGCCGATAGTGGAGTAGAGTGACGCTCCACCGGGAAAAAGTCCCTTCACTCTCAGCGCTTCATTACCCCCGGTCTAGGGAGTTTTTGATGACTTCATTCTTTCGTGCATCTTTTCTACAGGACAACCTTGAATAAGTCTTGGCTACAACGATAAAATAGCTGGCTTCTATTATGTACATTAGCACAACTGTCACTGCTGTCAACTATCACTGGTTCGCTTGTCCAAACCAATCTCTCGGCCGATTCCAACGTTGAGAAATGACGATTCTTTACTAGGTATAGTCCTACTCGGTAGCCCCCTCTCTTTATTATAAGCCCGTCATTACCCATCTTGAGGTTGTTGCCTTCATCATGGATGATACTGTAGTAACCATACAAACTCTCGGGTTCCTCTTCTTGGCTTCGGTCTTGGCTCCACGTAAAGACCATCGTCGATATACATACAATCAGAAAGAAAAAACCTGAAAACCCGACACATGGCGGTCGGCGCATGTGACCCCCCTAAAAAAAAGAAGGGCCGTTGGTGATGATGGGAATGCTGACGATCATCGGCCAACGTCCATTTGCTCGGAACTTCGGCCTAGAGTAAGGACCCCTTCTTTTTTTTTTCCCCCCTGCTCTTTTCTCCTCCTGTTCGATGTAACTTGACTCGCCCGCTCGCTTGACTCGATTCCCGAGACCCGGACAAGCTGCAACGTCTCGCCTTGCCTTAGTTGGGTTTGTCAACCGAGACCCAGTTCCTGATATCATCGTCATAGTAAACCCGATGGAATGGGTAGTAACTAACAAAAATTGTCAGCTGAAGAAAAAAAAAAGAAAGGAAATAACCGATTATCAATTGGTTCCAATTCTTCGACTCGTGTAATTGCCATTCATCGTAACTTGGTAAATCCTAAAACTTCTTTCGTCTTTCCATTCTATAACATTTTCTCCCTTCTCTCGAACTTGTATCGTCAAATTCTTCACAACTCCCCCTCGTCATCATGAAAACAGCCTCACAGCCTTCAGCGCCTCACAACGCAGCAAGCAAAATAAAACATTTAGTCGGTAAAATCCGCCGCCATTCACATCCGCCACAACCCGAATCTTCTTCCGCCTCTCCCTCATCATCCGCAAACCAATCTCGAGAATCCTCTACATGTCCCCGGCCACATATCGGCAGACATAGCCAGCGCAATAGTCGTCGTGGCTCAGCCTCCGAGGAAGATGAACGCGTGCACGACCTTGAGCTTTGGAATGCAGCTTATGATTTGCTCAAGAGAGACAACACATCTTCTGGTCTTGTGCTGGCGTATGAGAGTATCATTTCTCACGCGCTGCCTGATTCGTTGAGACCAGGGCATAATGGAAACGGCAACGGACTACCGACCGAGGGTGACAGGAGGGCTGAGCTTATGATGATGATCGCAAAGTCTGGGTTAGAGCGTGAGGTTAAGGAAGTTTCCCAAACAGATTCGGGCGACGGTGAGGCGAGAGAAAATCTGATCCAGACAAGGTCGACGATAGCCTCATTACTAGACGATCAGCCCAGCGCCGCCATCGCATGGGCGGGTTTCTGCTCTCTAACACCTGTAGGATCCAACTCCAAGCCATTGAATAACAACGCTAACTCTATCGCAAGCTCCTCCTTGACCCTCTCCTCCGGCACGATGATATTCGCCACGGCTTCGTCCACATCGCAAACTCCATTCCTCATTATATGACTCTTCCTCGCGCCCTCCATCCTTCATCGTGGACGTCTCTCCCCGAGTTCCAACGTCTTCAGCCACACATCCACCAAACTCTCCTAAACCTCTACCGCCGCATCCTCGAGTATGAGATGAACATTGTTTGTGCCGCTGCGAGCGCCTGGAATATGGCCGCTCGCAATGTCGTCGATTGGCATGGCTGGAAAGCCATGGCGGATGCCGTGCGCGAATCCGATGCTGAGCTGATGAGTCATGTCGAGAAGAACGGCACGGATGAGGCGAAAGCGATCATGGAAGCTCAGAGGAAGCTGGATCCTGAAGGTGGAGGGCGTGGTGAACTAAACGACGATACTTTGAATCACAACGCGTAAGAATTAAGAAAGAGAAGTAAACAGTAAATAGACAACGGCACTACAGAGTGGATTTTGTCATTTTTGTGTAACCAGTTAATCGATTTACTGCCAATAGTTACATAAGAAATCTATTCATTTACCTACCGCAGTCCAAACTCCAACTCCCCATGCTTTTGACTTAGTACCTACCTGAGGCGAGTCCGAACTTTTATCCGCATTTTTACCCACCCGAAGAACTCCAAATTCTGGTGTAAATCTTCAAAAAGAATCCTATCCAGAAAAACACGCCGGAAAAAGCTCCGACGTTACAGGCCAGTGATTCCTGTACGTGGAAGAATACCTTGCTTGTCAAGGTTACTCAGGCTACCGTGGTACTCGTCCAGGCGTCGTCGCCAGCGACTGACGTCTGTACGGAACCCAATCGCCCCCATCATTGCTGACCATCCAGGGACTTGATCACGAGTCACGAGCTCGTACACACGACAGATGATCTGATGGAACTCGGCCTGAGGCTTCATTGCAACCGCGTACAAATGTCGCACCAGGTCAGCCCAGCCAGAGATGAAGTCAACATCGAACATAGACTCAGGATATCGAAATTCCAAAGTGTTGTACTTGGATACCACCAGCGCACATCGAGTTGTTGTGTGTTCCATACCTTCGTCGAACTTGCGAAGTGCTACCCCAAGGCTGTCTAGGCTGGGTTCTGCCCACAGACGCCTCATGGCCCCAAGAAGGTGTTTGTCGACCTTCTTACGCCAGCTCAGCTGTACCATGAGTTCTTGAAGGGCGTGGATAAGCGCTGCACCCTCGCCCCATACCACAGGCTCACCGGTTTCCCTGGCGATCTTGGATTCGACACTGACACGTGCCGAGTAAGGAGAAGAGGAGCGGAATGGATGACACAGAGGGTACAACAGAGTATCCTCGAGCAACCAGACCAAAGAAGTGACGCGTAGGGCTGTTTCGAGCTTTATACTCCCGGCGTCGTTAACGTGTAGGTGCAACCCGCACCCAGAATTGAGTCCGACTACCATGTTACCCTGTACTGCCTTGAGGCACTTCCGGAGGCTAGGTAGCCCATCGCTGAACTCTTCAGGACGGATGAGAATCGGGCTGTTGAGTTCAATTCCGAACCAGTCGTACTTGTCAGAAGGTGTCTTTCCAGACTTACTAACGCAGTCTTTGGTAATGTGAATCTCGGGAACTACGAACCAAGTGTCGGTCTTGTGGACTGGTCCAGCCATGTCCATGTTTCCCTCATTCCATACTCGAACATGCCCGCTGTTATCAGTGAGTGGAAGTACAGACGTGCCGGGGGGCTGGGCAGGATTTGAAGGCTGAGGCTGATACACTTCGCATGAAACAGCAACACCGGTGCTGGCGATTGTGTCGCATACCTTATGAATGACCGGGGGCTTGATCTCTTTGTAGTCTCCCATCACAAGGCCCAAATACATTTCCGGCGACGAGGGACAAGTCCATCGAGTCTCGCCAACCACAGTGTCGGAGTTTGCGATCTGCAGTGCGACCATAAACTCCAGCTCGATGCCGATGCAGATCGAGTTGAGGGCTGTCATGTTGATAGATGTATCGAGAGTTGCAGGGAGCTCGTCTCTGTAGGGGAAATGTTTGTCTGTCTGAATATTGTGACAGTTTCTTAACGACAGTAAGAAAGATGCTGCTGAGCAAGCAGACGAGACTTGAGCCCGTAAAGGGCCATGATTTATAGTAGACACTTCCATCTTTGAACAGTTCAGAAAGAGTTGAAGAATAAAGAACAACCGTGCTGTTGCTGTTGGTCTTTTTATATGTTCAAAGAGTTGAAGATTCTAGCCACGAGAAGATTTGGGTGTGTCGGTCAAGTAAGAAGATCACCGGGGGAACACTTAACTTATCAGCGATTGTTCGCCGAAGAGCGGTCAGAACTTAAAAGCAGATCGAGGCTGTAATTGAAAGTTTGGCTTGCGTGCGTGCATTGTTAGAACCTACTAAGACCGAATAAGCTCTGACAATTGATGATTGCTGTCAAAGCGAACCGGCCACCAACCAGCAGCGCCCAACCCTTACAAAGCATGGGATATAGGGTGACCATGATGCTTTTTCATGTGCCAAAGATATGATATCGCATTGACGGTTACTGTGCAGACCATACAAAATTGATTGAGAAAAGACAGAGGAGTAACACTTGTCTCCCAGGCTCTATCTGACCGGCCCAGAACGTGTGATTCTGAAGGGTAGTGGTAGGGCGATCCATCCATCCATCCAACGTTTTGACATATGGCCAGGGGTGAACACAATGGTTGATGGCAATGGCCTATGAGTCGCGCAGAAGCTACCGAGCGTCTCGTGACTTCGGTTGTGGTGGCAGCTTTAACTTGTTGGTAACCCACCTTTCAGCCTATTTTGGGCTGGGGATGTGACTGATTGATGAATTTTATCGTAGCATTGTGCCATAACAATGTGTTGAACAAAGACGACTCGGTGAGAATTAGTTGACTTACACGAGATGGAAACAAGGGGAGAGACAGTGGGCGTAGAAAAGTTAATCCGATACCACCAAACCTTGAGTGTAAGACTGAAGCTTGATAACGTCGTCCACTGAAAGTCTGTTCTGTTGCCAGGTTATAGCATGCTGCATCTTCAGACGGTTGCATTGATATGGTATGATATGAGCTACCTGGCAGAAAGCCTGAGATTTCTGCTGCAAAGGGTCTAAAAAAAACGATGAAGAAATTACAGGTTTAGTTAAAGTACAGACAAGTGATCAATTGTATTTGTCTTTCAAGTCGATAGTAGTCGGGTTCTAGCTGGGCTTAGAAAGAGGGAAGCTGATCCTGGCCCTTTTTGATTGATGAGCTTTCAAGGTGGGCTCCAGAAACGCGCCTGCGCGCGTTGACTCCAAATTAATCGACAACCTCCAACTTTGCCCAAGTCCTCAAATTATTTCAGCATCTCTCCCCAAAATAGTTACCTCATCATTCCGACCCATCGAGTTAATCGCATCGTATTCGAATTGATCGCATACATAACAAAAGTTCAAAACAACGATTATACACCTTCGTCCTCGACCCTGACGTGATTGCTCCCCGGGCATGCTGCTCGACTTTGCATAATGCACATCATCAAGCCTTCATGGCTGAGCCATAGCGGCGAGCAAAAGGATTTCGAAGTTTACAGTTGTCATGTTTCACCCGACGGCAAACGTCTCGCGACCGCGGGCGGCGATGGACACGTGCGAGTTTGGTCGACAGACTCCGTTTATAATGCCAACACGTCAGACTACAACAAGCCGCGCCAGCTCTGCCATATGAGCCATCATCTCGGCACGATTCATTCCGTTCGATTTTCCCCCAATGGTCGTTATCTTGCCAGTGGAGCCGACGATAAAATCATTTGCGTATACCACCTCGACAAAAGCCCCCCAGCTGCCACGTTTGGCACCAACGAGCCTCCGCCCGTCGAGAATTGGAAGACATACAAGCGCTTGATTGGCCATGACAACGATGTTCAAGATCTTGCTTGGTCCTACGACTCCTCTATACTTGTCTCGGTTGGACTTGATTCAAAGGTCGTTGTGTGGTCAGGGCATACCTTTGAGAAGCTCAAGACACTGCCAGCGCATCAGAGTCACGTCAAGGGAATCACCTTTGACCCTGCAAACAAGTTCTTTGCGACAGCAAGCGATGACCGAACGATCAAAATCTTCCGATTCACCTCTCCTGCGCCTAATGCGACTCAGCACGACATGGTAAACAACTTTGTTCTCGAGACCACGATTAGTTCCCCATTCAAGAGCTCTCCGTTGACAACCTACTTCCGAAGATGCTCGTGGTCTCCCGACGGAAATCACATCGCTGCCGCCAACGCCGTTAATGGCCCCGTTAGCTCTGTCGCTATAATAGAGCGGACGAGATGGGATAGCGAGATCAATTTGATCGGTCATGAGGCTCCTACAGAAGTATGCATGTTTTCACCTCGACTTTTTCACACAAGCAAGCCGGATCCAAGTGTTGACGACAAGTCGCCATCGCTTGTGACAGTCATCGCTTCCGCTGGTCAAGACAAGACCCTGAGCATTTGGAATACGAATACGTCCAGGCCCGTGGTTATTCTCCAGGATCTGTCAGGCAAATCAGTATCTGATCTGGCGTGGACGCCAGATGGACAGACGCTGTTTGCTTCTAGTCTGGATGGCAGTATTGTGGTAGTCAAATTTGATGAGGGAGAGCTCGGCTGGGTGGCGCAGCCCGAGGAAAATGACAAGGCGCTACAGAAATACGGTGCATCAAGAAAGGGTATGGGTATCGCGGAAGACGTGGATGGCCTGATGTTGGAAAACCAGAGCAAAGCAGGAGAGTCACGAGCTGTGGAGTCAAGAATGGGTGCTCTCATGGGCGATCTTCCTGATTCTACCAAGGAGTCGACGCCTGTCACCAACGGCACCAAGTCTGCTGCACCTACATCAAAACCAGCCACAAATGGTCAAGCTGAGACAGAGAAGGAGAAAGAACAGGACAAGGAGCCAGAGAAACAACCGGACGAGGCGGCTGACAAGACAGCTCAACGTGTCAAGGAGCTCAAGTCCCGAGTCACGATTGGCAAGGACGGCAAAAAGCGAGTGGCACCTTTGCTGGTATCTTCATCAGGGACAGGCACTTCTTCTTTGCCGCAGACTCAATTAGTTGGGACGACAAGCACCAACAAAGCCGCACAGAACGATGCGCCACAAACAACTCTTGACTTAAGTAAGCCTTTTGACGGATTACCCAAAGGAGGCATTGCCGCTATGCTACTTGGTAACAAGAGACGTCTAAATCTGGGCGAAGCCGAAGAAGAAGAGGAGCCATCTGCCAAGCGCGCAGCTATGGGGCCTACCCCTATCGTTACCAATGGACCTGATGGTGTTGAGCCAGCGGCACTTGTACCTGTTCAGAACGGTGTCGTTCCCACCCCTGAGTTTCTCAGGCCTGCTGTTATGAACCCTTCCATTTCTTTCGCTCAGGTTAGGTTGGCCGTGCCAAAGATAAGAACGCATGTGCTTCGGACTTTGGACAGAGGAATTCTCCAAAGCGAGAGCTCGCTGGAAGATGCATCCAAAACTCCAGAAAACATTATTTTGGAAGCCAAAAACGATTCCAACCCCAGAGACCCTTCACACGTTTTGGTCAGCAAGAGAGGTGCTCTTATCTGGGAAGAGTGGCTTCCTCGAGCTATTATCTTAGTCGCGGGTACCAAGCACTTCTGGGCTGTGGCTTGCGAAGACGGTTCCATTCATACTTGGACGCCCGCTGGCAGAAGGCTCTTGGCTCCTATCATATTAGAGTCGCAACCTGTCATCCTAGAGGCTCGCGATCATTGGCTGCTGTGTATCACAGCTGTTGGCCTTGCTCACGTCTGGGACTTGAAGACACAGTCCTCACCCAATCCTCCAGTGTCACTAGGACCGGTCTTGGATATCGCCACAACCTCGTTAAACCAGCATAGTGCGACGCCTGCGCCAGGCGTCACTTCTGCTCACCTCAACTCGACCGGTCATATTATTGTGACTCTGACAAATGGTGACGGCTATTACTACTCCCGAGAGATGTTCACGTGGCAACGTCTTAGCGAAGCTTGGTGGGCCGTGGGTTCACAATACTGGAACTCCAACGATTCGTCCATCTCTGCCTTGCAATCTACAGCTGTTGGCCCAGCTTCAAAGGAGGGCAAGGACAAGGAACCTGGTAGGGCCACGGTTTCGTCTGGCGTCATACCTTTCCTCGAACGACATACAACCAATGAGTTTCTTCTTAAGGGTAGAGCTTATGGGTTGCAGCGTATCATCAAGATGGTTGTGCAGCGCAAGGAAGCCGAGAACCTGGAAAGCAGTGTTAGCATAGCCCACCTGGAAACCCGAATCGCCGGTGCCTTGCAACTCGGAGCACGAGAAGAGTTCCGTCTCTATTTATTCACATATGCCAAGCGATTAGGCGCTGAGGGGGCAAGGGTGAAGGTTGAGGAGCTTCTCAACAGTCTTCTCGGAGGTATCCTTGAGGAGAATGATGAGGAAGAAGACGACGGCCATGGCTGGTTCAGCAAAGAGGGTGATTTATGTGGATGGGATCGCAAGGAACTGCTGAAAGATGTAGTCATGATTCTTGGTAAGTGCTTGGCACAATGTTCCCTAACTGAAAGACATGTGTTAACCGTACAACAGGTAAATACCGCGAGCTTCAGCGACTAACTCTACAATACGCAAAGATACTCGATATAAGTTTGGAGGATGGTCCAGTAGATGTTGAGCAGATGGATGTGGAGGCTTGAGATGATTCAAGCTTGTATCATTATAGTACTACGTCTCCCCTTCGATGAAGGGGGCGGAGGGAGGAATTCTTTCTTGTTAAACAGACAAACTTGGCGTTTGAGGGCTTATCTATTGGGGATGGTTAAGCGGTGCGAACTTGGGGTACGGGCGATAGATTACTGTTGGTGCTCGTTGATGCGAAAGAACGCCTGGTTAATGAGGGCATGCAATCACAACCATGCCGTGCTATGGTGAAGAGTGTATTGATTGGCGAAGTTCATGACAAATGTCATTACTGCATGAGTGAAGTGATTTCTCGACACATCGTTATCTTTTTGTTATTTCTTTCTGGTTTGTTATCGGTCGCACGAGAGAGTCAAGTCTTTACGTGGGGAGTGATCACATGGGATAACTGGAGATGAGCAACAGCAACATGATGGTATCGTGAGTAGGCAAATAAGTGCATCATCACCCCCACGCCGTTGTTGTTTTGAAGTGGATCGGATCGTCTCTTCCGGTTAGTATCTATCCAGGGAAGCAAAGCAGGAGGCTATTGAATGAGTAACTGCCTGCCTTTCAACAATGTGAGGCTCAAATTCGGTGGGTGGATCTGAACTGGTACTGCACTGCTCGCAGCTGCCGCCTGCACATTGAATCACCTGCCAACCTGCATCTTTCTATTCTCGCCTGAGGATACAATAATCTTGGTCGACTACTAGTACTTTGCCCCTCCTTTTCTCTTTTTGTCCTTTGACCATCCTATTCATTCTTCCTATTCTTCATCCTTTGATTCATCGCATCTACTTTAACATTTGAATCGACAACAATCACAAGCCCCTTTCGCACTTCTAAGACGCTATCTTCCTCGGTACCTAAGGTGCCCTTACACTCCTTTCTTATTTGTTGCTCGCGATACTTCCCCTTCTTCACCTTGCTCATCATCTGTTCAACCAACGAACGTCCTGGTCTGTTCATCCTTATAGCCCTTGACCCTTCATATCCTACCCTTGATACACTTGATCAAGATCGTTTGAGCACTTCACTCTACCTCCCAACATGGCAAAGGCCCCTCGCTTCACTCTTTGGTGGGCAGGGACCGTTGCTTTCCTTTTGTTTACCTCTTTCGTGTATGGTTCTGCCTTGTCATTGTCTGCTGATCGTCCAATCAAAGCAGCCTTGGTGGCCTTGGTTAAGGAGAACGACATCAACGCTACGCTTTTCAGCATCAAGCAATTTGAGGACAATTTCAACAAACAATATCTGCACGATTGGGTCTTCTTCAGCATCCAGGATCTCCCAGAAGAGTTCAAAGAGTTGACTTCAAACGCTACCAACGCCACTTGTATTTACGAAGTGATTCCCAAGGAGAATTGGAACGTCCCAGGATGGGTTGAACCACCCCAACATTCGGTACCTCAGGATCCCAACTTGGATAGCGACTCGGCAGCTCTCAAGACAGTCGCCAACATCCGCCAGATGAACCGATGGAACTCGGCTCCTTTTGCCAAAGAGCGACGTCTTCGAAACTACGAATGGTTTTTGAGAGTCAAGCCAGGTGTAAGTAAATGGTGGGATCGGTAGTATGTGAGACACGGCAGATAATTAGGTGCTGATATCATGCAGGCTCAGCTAGCCCAAAACATCCCTTTCGATGTCTTCCGTTTCATGCGAGACAATGGAATCGCTTACGGGTCTAGCCGAGCTGTTTTTGGCCAAGCTCGTCTATCCCACCTGTCTCCCCGAATCAAGGCCTTCGTTGATGAGCATCCGGAACTCCTCCACAAGGAAGCCGATGTCGCATGGCTTATTGAGAACGACACGGTCCTCCTGCAGTCTAACTTGTTGGATGCCGGTTTTGAAGACTTGGTTGACGAGGGCAGTGACAAGCTGAGGTCGCGGGTCATCTAGGAGAGCCGCCCCAGCGATCGAGGCTACTCGGAGACTAATCAGTTGCAGACTGAGGCGGCTCACGTTGACGAAGCCCAGGATGAAGGCGAGGGGTCATCTTGGCTCAGCGA
Source organism: Fusarium aywerte (assembly GCA_013186375.1). NCBI lineage: Eukaryota > Fungi > Ascomycota > Sordariomycetes > Hypocreales > Nectriaceae > Fusarium > Fusarium aywerte. The sequence continues at coordinate 106,956 of JABCQV010000191.1, read as the reverse complement.
GTGCTTTGCGTCTTGGTTAGCTGACATTCATGGAAACAGTCTCTCGCCAACCTTTGAGATTGGATCACTGGCTTTCTTCCGCAGCCCTAACCACGTTGCTTTCTTTGACCATCTCGACAGTGCGGGCGACTTTCAATTCCACCGAGTGGATGATGCACCACTACACAGCCTGAGCGCCAGCATGTTCCTGCCTCGAGAGAGCGTCTGGAACTTCCGCACCAACGAGGCGAAGCTTCGCGCTTCATACGGCGGCGAACACAGTCCAGCTGAGCGTTTCCAAGACAGTGAAAAGTGCATGAATAACTTTGATAACTCTAACTTGAACGGCAGTGCAAAGTTTAAGGGTGATGCCCACGAGGCAATGACGACGCTGCTCAAGGCCTGGGACTTGATGGCTCAGGATGTGGGTGCGCAGAGCAAGAATCCGAAATTGATTTCGGGTAACACATGGATGGGCAAGACGAACGGGGGTGCTGGGTGTTCGTTCTTTTGGTTCTGGCGGAAGACATTATCTGATGATTTAGGATTTGGATGGGAGGTGGATCTTAGCTGCTTGCATGATGCGAAGGGACAGGTAAAGATCAAGGTCTAACATGTGTATCGTACCTTTAGTGAACCATACTATTAGTTGAGTTCACCGCCTCGCAGGTCGAGGCAGTACAGTACAAGCAGAACATTATATTTGCTACTGTATTCACAATAGGAGAAGAGCTGTTGACAAGAAGCGAGCGAGACCGAGCGGTGAGCAAAGTGATGTATTACAAGTGTGTCTTTGTGTAGAACTTAGACATTGTGTGTCAACTATGGCTGGGCCCGAGAAATAAGGCGCCTGCATCCGGCAACGACAGATGTCACACATGTAAAGAGGTCTCACGGCGCGTGTTTGACGTGAAAATGGCCATGGATTGATGTCGACGTGGCTGGTGCTGCTGCAGGACATGATATGCGCACGCTGTACGTCACTAGGCGTGGAACAAAAGCGTTGAAAAGGTTGGCGGGTCTAAGACGAGAGACAGATGACACCATTAAACGTCTCTTGTTCACTGTCAATGTCAAAGCATAGCGTCTTCTATATCCATGAGTTGTCAGCTACACTTGTAAATGATTCAACTACTGTTATTATCCCTTTAGTAATGACGTACGAAACAAAACAAAAACAGAGCAGGTTGGACTTGGATCAGGATGAATATCTAATGACAAGCTTTGTGACTGAGGGGAGTGGAGGATGTCTGTGGGGTCTGGATGACGATCGGCGCCAGTGTGATCGGAGCCGGGGATAAGAAAAGACAAATTTAGTTCGAAATTCGAGACGTTAAGTTGAGCACAGGAAATATTTGTATTAATACGAGTAGTTATTGTGGGTTTGGAAGGTGATCTAATGTCAAAACACGAATACAGTGCAGTACCTAGAATCTCTTGCGAAGCAGTCCCAAAGACCAAGCGTCATGTTTACAACATCAACTTCAATTCTTTCCCCACCGTGTCATAATGTGATGATCTTTAAAGCTGAGCAGGGATGAGCCTTGTATCTTCCACCGCCTTATAAGGTTGTCGTCAAGCTCTCTGTTTATGGATATATATCCGTGGATTGGATTATCGAGATGAATCGAGATAGACGACAGAAAATCATGGTCCGTTTTGACGTACACACGCGACTCTATCCGTACAGTACCGAAAAGCCAAGACAACAAAGATCGACCGCCGGTACTGTACCCGTATTGGAAAGCTCTTTTTTTCCTTGTTCCTGAAAAAGGGTCGGGTTGCATGGACAGGGATAATAAGGGGGGCCGGAGCCAGCTTGGACTGGACAAGGGGCTAGTTATGTGAATTTAAGCTGCTTGGTGGTGCATGTCGTGAATCTACAAGAATAGATAATTGGTTTAATCAATTCTTGAAGAGATGAAATTACAACTACCTATTAAATGTACCTAGAGTACTGGCCAATTATATCTCCTCTATGTCCTATTAGGTTTTATTATTCGATGTGGCGTTCGAAAGCCTTGTTTCACTATGAAGAAAAAAAAGGGAAAGAAAAAAAAAAAAGACATGAAGCACCCCGCCTACACCTAACAAGGAGTGGAGTGGAGGCTTGACTGGTACAAACATTTAGTGGTAGTAATGCCCCTGATTTCCCGTCTATCCTCTGTGAGTCTGTCAGCCCCCGCCGCCCGCCTGCCACCATACAGAGCTTAGCACGCTTAGCTACCTCTAGTGGAGTGGAAACCACTGCCACATGTCTTCCTGCCTTACCTGGCTGGGCATGGCATGGCATGGCTCTTGTCTTTGAAAATAGGAGACTACCAAGTCAAGTTATGGCAGGTACAGCGTAGTAAGGTAAGGGGGCTCTTCCTTAGGTTCCTCAGGTTGACTAGGTAGTAGGTAGCAGGTTCTTTTGTCAGGTTCCAAAGTTTGGTACTTACCATCATTGGCTTGCCTTGCCTTGCTTAGCTGTATGTACCGATACTGCAGTGCTTCCTTCTTTTTACTACCCCAGGGTTATTGTATCCAGCCAGCGCAGTACGGAGATTTCCATTTTTGAAGTTGGTGCTCCCCGCCTCTTTTACAACGTCCCTTTCTTTTTATTTTCTTCCATTTCCTCCCCTCCTCCTCTCAATTCATTCTTTTATTTTCCATTATTGCTTCCTTCAGAGACATCACCGAGCGAATCTTGGCGGCATTTCGATACCGAAATAGTGAGCACGGGCATCTGACGTTGAACCGGCAGTGACGATACTCTCCAAGACATTTGGCTCCCGAGCCTTGGCGGCAGCACGCGCTTGCGATCGCAAAGGGGCCCTTGACACTTTGGACGACGATAATTCCAACTATTCACCACAAGTAGGCATTAAGATTGCCTGGGATTAAACAGGGGTCTCTGAATCTGGTTAATCGGCACACGAGCCATCGCAAAACATTCGCACCTCGCCTACTGTCGCATTGCATTGTATTCCCAGACAGCGTCGCAAAGGATCCATCTTGTGGTTTCAGAGCGCATTATATTTCGACTCACCAAACTTGTGTCAAGAATTTCCTCCTTTTCTTTTTCATACTTTTCGATTGATTTCGTTCTCGACTTTACAATGGCGATCCTGGAGGCTTTCCCCAAGGCCCCGCCTGGTAGTCAGGCTGTCTTCCTGGGTCTGAGCAAGAAGCAATGGGCATTGACAACGGTACGGATTTCTTGTCCGATCCCCAGTCATGCTCATGATGGGATGGCAATCCTTGAGACCGAAGTGCTGACATGCTATCATAGCTGACCTTCCAAAACTCAGCCCTCATCTTGGTGAGTTCTGTCACAAGAGGACCTCTTGAGCCCTACTAACATTGCTCATAGATCATGCACTACTCCCGTGTTATGCCACCCTCCGGCGACCATCGTTACTTCACTTCGACCGCCGTCTTCCTCAATGAGATTATCAAGCTTGCCGTTTCTCTCTCCTTAGCTATATACGACACCTCCAAGACCTTGGCCCCTACTACACCCGCGACGGTTCTTTTCGAGCAAATTTATAATTCAGTTTTCGCTGGAGATGGGTGGAAGCTTGCTTTGACTGCTGCATTCTATACTCTGCAAAATATGCTACAGTATGTTGCTATTGGTAATTTGGATGCGGTACACTTTCAAGTGCTGTATCAGCTAAAGGTATGTCTCACTGCACGTTGAAGCTGAGTCTTGGCAAAGTCGTTTCAGGCGAATGTAGGCATGCTGACTTACCACCCAAGATCCTCATTACCGCCCTTTTCAGTGTCGTCCTGCTCCATCGACATTTGGGACCCAAGCGCTGGCTTGCTCTTATCATCCTTACCCTCGGCGTATGCGTCGTCTCGCTCCCCCAGACCGACTCATCATCGAGCTCGCCTAGCATTCCTCTCCGTCACATGACGGACCATTTCTTTCCTCGTTCGCTTCACGAGTTGGGCCATGTTCCCATTGACAATAGCCAAAATGGCCATCTCTCCAAGCGCTCTGCTACCTACCAAGGAATTGACCATGATTTGCCACCTCTGGACCCTCTCATGAATTACTCTGTCGGCTTGATCTCAGTCTTGGTGGCTGCCACAGTGTCGGGCCTGACAGGTGTTTATTTCGAAAAGCTCCTCAAAGAGAGCCCCACCCAAGCCAGTGTCTGGATTCGAAATGTCCAACTAAGCTTCTACTCCATTTTCGCTGCAGGTCTAGGAGGTGTCATATGGCAGGATGGCGAAGGCATCGTCGAGCATGGCTTTTTCGAGGGCTACAACTGGGTCGTGTGGACTGCTGTTGTGCTGCAAGCAGCTGGTGGCATGTTGGCAAGCGTGGTAATTCGCGATGCTGATAATATTGTCAAGAACTTTGCAACGAGCATCAGCATCGTCATTAGCTTCTTGATTAGCATGATGCTGTTTGAGTTCGAGGTGTCAGCAACAGTAAGTCCTCTTTGATGATTCATGGCTCAAGGGCACTAACACAATCTACAGTTTGTCTTTGGTACATTCCTCGTACTCCTGTCAACCTGGATATACAATGCATCTGACCGCACTATCCGCCGTCCTCCACCAATTCAGATCCATAGCTTCGAAAAGCCAGCCATCGAACCTACTCAGACCCCACGCAACCTCGCGCCAAGTCTACTTAACGTCAACCCTATGGAAAGCCCATTGGGTTTGACTACAAGCCGACCAAGCACGCCACTGCTTTCCCGGACGCCGAGCCGATCTAACTTTAAGAGAGATGATTAATCTTTCGGCATATTGGGCTTGTTGTTATCTCATACTCGAGTACGAAACCAGTCGCATTCGAAATTGTTATGAAGTCGAACGAAGATACGAATTACGCAAAATTGTGCAGCAGCGTTATATATAACCTGAATCTCCTTGGTACCTTTTCTGAATAGATAAAACTACCCTTGCACCGTTGGCTTGAGCAATGACTCATTTTCTCATCGGTCGGATTAGATGTGTTAGATGGAGGGAAGGGAAAAGATACCCGTGCCCAAAAGGTGTGGCATGACAGATACCCCGGGTAGAAAAATCTTGGATCTTGATAAAGGTTAGAGGTAAACAGGAACGACGCTTCACATGAAGCACGGCTCTCAAGTTGGAGGATGAGCCGAAGAGGGGTTTGGACAAAAATACTAGTCCATGCAGGACTATTTTTTCTTACTTGACAATGCGTTAGTCGTCCCGCTTCATGTGATCCAATTAGGACCAGACCATCTTTATTTGTTCCTTGGATATCATTCCTATATACATCCTCCATTACGCTTTCATGACCTTGGCTTGTAGACATCTAACGCCTGTCATACAGGAACAATCGCAAACTTTTTGCACTAATCTAGTATACGACAAGATTCTCTTACATAATGACTTCGTTGACAACATCCTAAGAGTTTGTTAGCAGGAGGGTATGGGAATTGGCACTTGGGGAAACGTACCCTCTTAAGCTCCTTGTACGGCAAGCAGACACAGTTCTGAACGCGGACCTCGTCACCGACACCACAGTCCTTGCCCAGAATGGTAATGCTCTGGACCTTGACGCCGTTCTTGATGATGCTGGTTGAGTGGCTGCCAACAGGGGTAGGGGTGCCCTCAACACGAGCCCAGGCACCGACGCGGCTACCCCAGCCAATGATAGAGTAGAGAACACAAGCGTCATGCTTGATCTCAGAGTCCTCGAGGACGATACTCTCCTTGACACGGGCACCAGCGCCAACAGTGACGCGAGGTCCAATGCTCACGTTAGGACCGAGCTTGGCAGTGGGATGAACTTCGGCGGTAGGATGGATGAAGACGGGAGGAACGATGTTGGCGCTGGGGGTCGCGAGTTCTTCGCTGGATTCGGACTGGGCGGCCTTCTGGAGGTAAAGAGCGTTGGCGGGAACGGCAGAGCCAGCGGTCTTGATCTGACGCCAGAAGTCCTTGGTCTCATAGACGTAGAACTGCTTGCTGTCGGCCATATCAGACAGGATGTCCTGCTCCAGACGAATTACCTCACGCTTCTTCTCCTCATCCTCGTCGTCGTCGTCGGGAACAACATAGCTGTTCTCAAGGTTGTCGGAAGAGGGGTACGAAACGAGACGAGCGGGGCGGTCGAGACGGCGCTTGATGGCGGATCGGATGGAGGGGAAAATGGCCTCGGTGGAGAAGAGGTAAACACCACAGTTGATGAGGTTGCTGATGCGCGATTCGGGCTTCTCGACGTAGTGAAGAACACGGCGAGTGTGAGAGTCGGAGACGATGCAACCAAAGTTTGTAGCAGCCTCATCGCTCACACGGGTTCCGAGAATGACGGCCTCGGCATCCCTGTCGTTGAAAAGCTTGAGCATCTCGTCAAGGGGGAAAGAGCAGCAGACATCGGCGTTGAGGACAAAGAGGCGCTCAGGGCGGCCCTTGAGGATGGCATCGCGGAAGTGGTAGAGACCACCAGCAGTTCCAAGAGCCTCGTACTCGCGCAGGTACTTGATGGTGATGGCGGGAAATTCCTTGGCGGAATCCTTGATGAAGTCGCGGAAGACAGACTCGTCGTAGTAGCCGATGATGTAGACCTCCTGGATCTGCTTGTTGGGGACGCGAGCGATGGAAGACAGGCAGTGCCAGATGATAGGGTGGCCGGCGACTTCGAACAGAGGCTTGGGCACGTCGAGAGAAAGAGGGCGGAAGCGAGTTCCTCGAGAAGGACCACCGACCTGCGAATTGAAGCGATTAGTATCCTATGAATGTGTTGGAGGGGAACGGTGAAGTTATACCAGGATAACAGCCTTTGTGGCACCGCCTTGGTCCCTGGAGCGATGGGCCATGGGAACGTGGAGAGACATGATTGTTTCTGTGTCTATAGAGTAAAGGAAAATTGAAAGGAGGAGAGGGGAGGAAGAGTAAGAAGGGAAGAAGCTCGTGTCAGGAAGTACGTTGAGCTTTGGATCGTGCTGGCCTGGGGGAGGGATGTTTGAAGTGGAGGGGACACTTGGAGAATTAAAGGCGGTCACCAAATAGGGAAACTATGGGATTGCTTTGATGGTGGGGGTGGATTCTGCACGTGGGAAATAGGGGTTCATCAGCTTTCAATAGGTGAGGGGCTTACCCTGTATTCATGTCGTATCTACGATTTTGACACGTTTTCAAAACCAGATTGTTATTTTTATTCACGACCCATTGATCACCTTTATTTATAGCTTTGCCAGTGAACAAAGTCCAGGAATGGCCGGCAAAGTTTTGCGGTGGCATTGATGATGAGCTACCTCACAACAGCCCAGGTGTGAATTGTGGTGGATCACAAGATGGATTATTGCAATTTTACCTGTAGATTATCTGTTATCGTTTTGATAAAGTATGCAGCAGGTGACAGCCATTTGTTTATAAGTACCCAAATATACCATCTATCATGTAAATACCAGGAACTTTTTCTAAAAATACCTCGTGCTCAGTCTGAGTCATATATGGTTGAAAATGTTTTAGACAGTGAGTAATAACTGCTTCAGTGATATCATGTTGAACCTGTATGGAAGCAGAATAACAAGAAGTAGAAGTCAGCTGTTATACAAACACGGCAAGGCATGCTAGTCAAGCCGTACCGTAAAGAGGCTCCTTGCAGATAGTCTGTAGTAATTCATGAGTATGATTGAGCGAAACCTATACAAGAGTATTGTTTCTTCTAAAAATCAAATTGACTTAAGACACCTCGGAAAAGATGCGTTTGACACTAAACCATTGATTATACAGTAGTCGCCACGTACGTAAATAATAAGGCAGAGATAGAAATGCACTGATTCCAAAGAGATGATGCCAAAAAATGAAGCAAATGAGCGGAGAGTTGAAGTGTACTTCTTCCACTAGATATCAAACAGAATCAACTATATATCGCGAAAGTGACATGGTTCTAAGACTCTATACTGCGTCTTGATATACGGCCTTAGCATCTACATATACCTGCGAGAACTCACCATACTTGGCTTGCACTGCCACTGGAACACCTTTAGAAAAAAGTTGACCTCCTCGGGAAGCGTACGTGTAGTCATTGACCCGAGAACGACGTGGGCTGGCAGTTATTTGATGCTTGTAGATTGCCAAGACGGTTGAGAGTATCAGGTTGCAGGTGTGAAAGAACCTTCTAGGAGCCTTTGGAATGGAACAAGATAATATAGTGTATTGAATTGATAGTGCATGTTTTGAATATTCTCAATTATGTCATCTTTGTATCGTGAAGAATGTTTCAAACTTCACCTCGAGATCTTCAAGAATGAGTGGGTCGAGCTAGTTAATCTACAGTACATGTACTGTACATTAGCTGCCGAAGATGGACCCCTGCTAGAGAGTGGATTCCTCGAAAAGAGATGGACCCATTCTTAACCTCTTGAATAGAATTGAACCAACTTTAAATATCACAAAAGGTAAACATTTGACTGCTACTACAGTATGGGACGAGGCGGTGAATAAATCATCAAATTAATATGCAGTTAGTCAATCGATGCAACACTCATCAGCCGATTCCCAGTCTTCTGTCTCCGCACTTTGCCTCAAAAGTCAAAAGACATGCACATAGGAAAACGGCTGGCTTCATCCAACCAAATGGCAGACATCCCTGAAAATACTACTGCGTTGCACTACGGACTGCCGTCTGGGGAAAATCCGGGGGAGGAGAATGTACTGACCAAGTCTCTTCGCGGTACTATGGCTACTTACAACCTTTCTCCAAATACCACGATGTGACTTGAGAGAGGACCCGGATAATACCTTCCTTCATGGAGGTCTCGCATCAGTGACGGGGCAAATTCCCCCGCAAAGCTCAAATTAGCACATCCCCTCTTTCGACCTCTCTCTCCTTCTCTTTTTAAAGAGTTTCGGGTCGAGTGGAGTTGTTCTTCTTGATACTTAGCTCCGTTCATCCTTCCAACTTCCCCATCAGAGCTGCGGGTCCAAGCAGACAAAGAAAGCTAAGATTGATTGTCTATTACACCGAAGTACTTTATTCTACATCAAAATGTTTCCTCTCGTTACTCGCGTCTTCCGCTCTACTGTCGCCCTCCGACCTCTCCCTGCCGCTCAGCGAAGTCTCCGCACTTCGAGCATCCTCCGTGATACCGAACCCTACCAGGCGAAGCCACCGCAACAGAGTCGAGACCAGTAAGCTTGCCTGTTGATATAGTGAGATATTAAGGTATTGACGTTCTCTTCTTAGCAACAAGCTTCTCGGTGCTGGTGCTGTCCTCATCGGTGCCACTTTCTTCTGGTTCTACAGAGGAGGCAAGCCTGCGGCTCTCGACGCGTCTGGTGAATCTACAGGCATGAAGCCACCTACCAAGTAGATTAGCAAGGTGTTTTGAAACAGTCGCTCCCTAGGAACTGGGTTGTGATGATACTCGAACAAACAAACAAAATGGCAATTGACCATGAGGTCGTTGGCAGGCAGGAACCTTTGGTTTTACATCTAGCATGTTAAACTGCAAGACGAATTGATGGCTATTGGTGAAAGAATTTAATCCGGGATCATTTACTGTTTCTGTTGAACTTTGCTTGACTTGCTTGTTCTTCTGAACCACGAGTTTGAAATTTGGTTGCGTTTCTTATTATCAATTCTGAATACCAACTATTCCATTGCCCAGTAAAGTTACATCAGAACCTGGAAACTATCCTCCTATCAATAGAATAGGTAGAGTATAACAACCTTCCGTCGCCCAGCTGAAATGTCACATGTCGATGAGTAGTTCAAGTGAGTGGGGAAGGAAGGAGCATCCAACTATAGTGGGCTTGCCTCAACTCTAAATTTCAAGTGGTCTAAAAATAAACTCTCTTTACAACACCATAAAAATGATCAAACCGTTTATCGTCACCATTCACTTGAGCTTTGTAAAAAAAGTAATGAGTAAAGGCAAAAGATTAATCGCATGCCCCGTACTGGAATCGAACCAGTGATCTTATCATTACTAGTGATACGCTTTACCACTGAGCCAACGGGGCTTATTGAGCGACTTTGAGCTGCTGCTTTGATGACTGGAGGAGTGGTAACTAAGCTTTATAAAGGAACATGTCAAAGTAAGTAGGCTAGGAGCTATCAGGAGAGATACCACCAATGACAGCGAGACACTCAATCTGGTCCAGTCTGGCTGTGATATCCTTGCCCTGTCTCAGACCCACGGGGGTGGACGAAAGTGGCTGGAGAAGGAGATGGTTTTCCTCAATTCCAGACTAAGAAGTCTCCCAAAAGTTCAACACAGTATACAGCCAGCCAGGCCCGTGACAGGGCACCCTCTTGCTGAGGTATAGAGACAGCTTGCAATCAAAGGTTATCAGCTTCTTGTCGGTCAGTCGCTCTAACTTCTAGATCTTCGTCTCGTTCCTAGTGGCACCCTTAGTCTATGCGGGGATCAGGAAAAGGCACACTGTACGGTAGCAGACGGAAAAAACCACCTAGGCCTTCCATTGTGTTGAGATCGTAGGTGCTGTGATCAGATATATGAACCAAAGGCGAACATCTGAGATCGATTGACTGTCTAGCAACAGGCCATATTGACTGATGAGTGAAGTTCGGGTTTTTGACAGGCAGTGTGAAAGCAAGGTATCCTGAGAAGACTCGTTGTAGAACTGAATATCATGTGCTGGCTTCGCTGTCTTACAGTCGAATGGTTTATCGTCAATTTCAACTGTATCTGACAAAATAGAGTATGAAATGGCAGGTGAAGGTCATGTTCTTGAGCTTACTAGACGCCTCCTCAGACTCAGACGCCTCCTCAGACTCAGCATCATCTTCAATAACTTGGTCGATTCCCCTTTCGTCTTCCGTCTCTCGCATCACACGCAGAGCAATGAGTGCCATTTTGTAGCGCCTTTCCGCAGTGAACGCCCCATCAAGCGGGACCGGACACAGCCCGAGTACTATCGCCCTAGGAAAAACACTGCGGACGAACGCAGCGACATGCAAGAATGGGGACTCGTAGAGCTGGAATGGACCGTTGATAATACATTATAGAGCCGATACAGTGAACCGCCAGTACATCAGGACAAAGTACAGGGGATAAAACATGCTGCTCACGATAACGGCGATGAGTCGATCTTCTTCGTCCCCGCTGAAATGGTACAGGTATGGATACCCTGGGAGTTCCTCGGCGGTAATAGAACTGCCCAAATCTGGTTATAGAATACTTAAAAGACTTGGATCATCTTCAAGCTCTGCTTTCTCCGGATTCCCTTTGATGAGTTGCACTGTGGACACAACGAAGTAAACGAAAGCTAGTAGAGAAAAGGTCAAGAATTTATTTGAATAGAGAAGCTCGTCGCCATACTGTGTCGGCGAACCTTTGGTCTGTTGCCAGTGTTCCATAGTAGCGTTGAAGCTGGGTGGTACAAGGTGGAAGGCAAGGGAGAGAATGGGTCATGGGTGCACAGAGATGAAGCAAACGGGATTACTGAGCCGGAAGACCAGAATTTATACTTGGCTAGCAAGCTTAAACTGTAGAAGAGTTGGATCGAAAGGTTGAAAAGTCCAGAGAGTTGCTGAACCGGTGCATGAAGTATCCATTCTGCACAAAATACTAATCATGTGCAATGTGTTTTTATCTGGAACGTCCAAGCCCGGAAAAATGTTATCATCAGGCTTGTGAGAGAAATATAGTTTTTTAGTCGCTTTACGAACTGGCTGACCAGAGCGAGGCAGCTATAACAAGCCTAAACTGTGAATAATGGCGTATAGCTGGGTATTTGAATCATAAAGAGTATGAAGTCTGGCTGATGCTCTGTAGTTTCTCTTACCGTAGTAACTTTGTTATAGTAGGCAGACAAAATCTTCCCAAGTACCAAGACCCACACAAAAAGCCATCTTGCTCGAGTATTGCGTATGTATAAGAGGCTAAATCTCTTGTCCCGAATCTCACATCCCTCCCCAGCTCCCCTGTCCAGCGGCCCCCATTTGACCCATAGCCGGCCTGTTAAGGCTCCTCAGTGCTTCATCCCAGTTCTTCCAGTCGATATCATCAACCTCACCAGGATCCCTGTTCAAGTCAAGGCTAGCAGATGGTAGAGCATCGTTCTGGAAAATATTGTCTATATCTCCCAAGAAGCCTGGATCTTGTGCATTGCGGAAAACATCTGAGCCAGGCCACGGCGAAAGGCCAGTGTTTCCCATTGCTTGAAGAGATTTGTCAACTCGATGCGTGGAGGCCACCCCAGATATAGCGGGCGAAGCAATGCTTGATAGACTCCCTAGGCTATTTCCAACCGGATATAGACCAACCAGATCCTGTGCATCTGAGTTACCCCCTTCGAAGTAGATATCTATATCGGGGTTTCCTGTTTGTAAGTGTTGCCACGCGTTGGGATCAAACTCATTAAGTAGATTGGCCATTTGTGCAGGATCCTGTTGTGGTTGCTGCAAGTTTAGATTAGCTACATTTGCAGGCGTACCAGATGTAGGCTTTTGCTCTGGACGAGGTAGAATATTCTGGTATTGAGCTTCATCTGAAAATTTTCCCAGTTGAAAAGCTTTCCTCCAGCGGAGCCTTAACTCTGCCATGCGAGTCTCCATTCCAGGAGCAGGACCAATACGCTCAAGTATAGGCTTGAGCCTGTCCTCTCGGTCAAGCTGCTTGGCAGCCTCAGGATCGGCACGGAGACGCACGAGTTCTGCTTCACGGTGGCGCTTGGCTTTGGTGAAGAGTCTCTTGATGGGCATCCATACAGCTGTATGGTCAGAACGACTTGCGCCTGCGATCGGGTGATCGTATTCCAGAATTTGAGCAGCTTCCCATGCACGCTCTGAGTTGATACCCCATGGTCGCTTCGAGAGTTCTAGGAGCATATAGGCGATGGCGTGCCATTGTCGATAAGTAAGGAATAACCAGCGCCACTGCCGGCATGCCGGGTCGACATTGAGAATATGAGTGTACTCGACAATCTCAATACATGACTGCCACAAACGACTTCGGACCTCTTTCGAAGCCTCGGGACCAGTTCCTGGAAACAAAACGGGCTGGTAGATGAGGAGTCCGACCTTGGCCATTAAAATTCTCGAAATAAGAGAAGCTACCCAGAAACTGGGGTCATCTTCTCTAATAGTGTTCTTGCGGAACTTGTCTTCCATGCGCTCGTAGACTTCAACGAGCATGCGCTCACGCTCTTCGAGACTCTTTTCGACATCCTTGGCATCAACAGGTTGCATGTGGGCTATAGTTACGAATAGACCACGGGTTAGGGCAGTCGTCTCGTATCGTGTAAGGCATATGGACGAATCCGTACGACCTTGGCGCGGAGTAGGCATTTCGGTAAAAGATGGGTCAATGTCTGTATCATTAATATTGGACGGGAGCTGAGTGTCAAAGGTCTTGTCGCTTATGATAAGATCAGAACCCATCTCCTCAGCGGAGCGGATATCAAGGGCGACGATTGCCCACCAGAGACGCCGACGCATCTCGACCTCGAATGGCGACAGGCCTAGTTGTTGGCCGTCGCGGTAAAGACCGAGCGCTTGAGCCATCCGGACGCATAGACTCGTAAGGGTCCAGCAGAACTTGCTGTCATCATGGCATTTGACTACAGTGAGGTAAATGACAAAGGCTTGTAGCACTGCCATGTCAGTAGTATTAAGAAGATTGGATTTAGCCAAGGCCTGTTCAAGTGCAAAGCGAAATTGAGAAATGAAATGGGATTGAGGTCCGCCAAGGTTGGTTTCGATCTGAAGTATGTCAGCAGTGATTGTATCATGCGGACTGGAGTTTTACCTCTTGCTTTTCTGAAGAAACCACAGCTGCATAATATATGGTAAAAACAAGCGCCTCGTCACCAGGACGTAGGTCATGTTCTCCGCGTCTGACTTGTGTCATGAGTCTGCTCATAGTGGGAATGTGTAGAACCTTGACAAGAGGCTCAATATTCTCTAGGAAGATCTGCCACAGATAAGAGCCCTGAGCGGGCAATGGATGAAGACCTGTGAGATCAACGTCGGAAGAGTTGTAGCCAAAGATGAAGCTATGATGATCGGACTCAGGACAAGAGTTTTGGGGAGGTGATTGCTCGGGAGTTGTATCGTCCTCAAACTCGGCTTCTTCATCATGGGAACTCATTGTCTCCATTTCGTTACGAATCTCGGAAAGCTACTGATGTCAGCTGGATTGTAGAACGGGCCAGTGAGTGAATACTTCGTCGTTGAGCTTGACAAAGAAGCCACTGTGGACGTATCGGGGTGTTGGGTCTCCCTCATGAAGCACCAAGCGTCCAAGTTGTTTGTTGAGCTGAGAGAAACAGAGATTTTGGGTATCTTTCTGGACCTTTTCTTGAGTTGCTTCAACGATACTCTGTCCACCCTTGACACTATTTTGGATCTTTGGCGACTCGTTCCCGATGGCAGCTCCTTGACCACTCATTTCATAGACAAGTCCCTCAAGCTTTCGTAGCCGTTCCATAAGATCCGTCTCGCGCTGACTGTGTCCTGTAGCAAGCGCGGGATGCGTCTGCATTTGCCTTGGCGCACGACCTGGCGCAGGATACATGCAATCGCTCTGAGCTCGACGACAGTTACTACATGGCATCGTCTTGTCGCAACGGACTCGACGTCTGCGACAGGTAACGCAACTTCGCGGATTTAGCAGCGGAGCGCCTGAAGTCATGAGAGCCACTGGGCGATCATAGGGTATAGTGGCGATGCCAATTTGACGTCCAGATACCGCAGGGTGTGGATTTCTAGGAACGCTTTCCGAAGCACCAGATGATGGCGTCTTGTGAGTTTGTGAGGCCATCGTGATGGTTTGCGCTAAGTGGTGATGATGTATGTTGATATTTGTCTAGCCAGAAGATTAAGGTTGAGTTTCAATTTTTAAATATATTTCCATACCACTACCTCGTAAGGCAGAGGCGGATCTACGAATTGATAGCTGACCATGACTAACTAAACAGGTGAATATCTGGGGGGCGTAAGCGCTAAGAAACTCCATCGCAACGGTTAACGATGTTATTGCAGGGTTCAATTATGCCTGAGATTCAAGGGAATCTTTCGGAGTTTAGTAATCTTACTTCGGAGGTAGGCAGTGGCTGCCGTGACTTGACTTGCCACTTATTCTTTTTGGCAAGTATAGTACAGTATTTGTATTTAAAGTCGCCCTTTCCCTATTGTTGGCTCGGTTCGAGCCGAGAATTCATAGCGTCAGCCCGATTACCTGATACGGGCCCATACTAAATTATAGTGCCTTGACCTTATTACAACCTCACGATTTCCGTAATCTTCTGTTGGTCGTTCTGACTCAAGACAATATGCACTATGAATGATTTGATAACCTGGTATCACTGCTTAAGTCTATCTTGCAGGTGCTGTACCCACCAGGAAGACAGAAAGGGGCATACGAGATCTGATGATCAACTTCGAACAAGTAGAACATTAACCACAATGCCTACGGCTAAGTCACAACGCTTCAAAGCTCAAATTCCAGAGGTACATGACAAATTTGGACACCCTCCAGTATGAAGCCCCGGGAGATTTAATGACAATGACAGCGAGGACAATCCTCTCTAGGAGCGATAAATGTATAGACAGATTGTTCATGGTGCTTGCTCACTTGCATCATGTAATCTTTGCCCAAGTATGTCTATCTGCATACTGCAGTGCAATAATATCCATCTCCATACATGCGCCGGCCGGCAATCTCGGAGATTGACACGCGCTCCGAGCTGGTTTATGAGGAAAATACTCAGCATATACCTCGTTCATCTCCCTCATATCATCTAGATTATTAAAATAGACCTAATATGGGATCAGTCAAAGGCAGAATGATGTCAGTACGCTTGACATACCGTGATCTTGACGGCCTTATCAAGGCTCGAGCCCGCTGCTTCCAGAATAGCTTTTGAATTCTGACACATCTTATGTGTCTTCTCAGCAATAGTTCCTTCTACGAGCTTTGCTTGCGAATCTGCGGGGATTTGGCCCGATAGAAAGACCATGCCATTTGTCTTGACGGCCTGAGTGTAGGGACCAATAGCTTATTGATTGTTAGTCGAGTTGACTTTGAGTTGTGGCATATCCATACATACGTGCGACAGCTTTTGGAGAGAATACGGGCTCTATATTGGAAAGTGATAGGGGTGATGCTGAGAATGCCCGGACGGATATGTGGTTTGCAATACTTGGACTGGTGGCGTGTTGAGATACTCGAGTTGTCGGTTGCAGCACAGAGGCGGCTTGAACAATACGATGAGCTGCTCGATTCATTTTACTCTTTTATAGAAGGCGTGTTTAAGAATAAATATTGTGCTGGAGTGCGGTTGTTCATATTGAAATACTGAACCGGAATTGGGACCTGAAGGGTGGAAGGCCAGAAGCAGGGTAACCTCGGATGAATAATAGCCTAGATATGACGTAGCACAGAGGCAACACGAGTTGGCCAACTTAGTTCAATCAACATCACGTACCACGCCGCAACGAACCATCTCTTCAGACCGGAATATAGTTCCGCTGATCTACATACAAGTCGCCGGAATAGCGTTCCGGTGTAAGTCAGGCTTGGGCAAAACATCACCTACCAAACGTTACGGACTACTGAGTACTTCAATTATTGAATTAGATTGATAAAGCCACAGATAAATATATCTAGTTACAAGTTCATTGATATGTCATCGAAATCCCACATCCGTCCATTGTCAAGCATGACAGTATCGAGCATATTAACTCCCTCCACGTCTAGATCGTCAATCGCCGATAAAATCGCACCTGGCTGTGCAGGATCAAAGGTCTCATCTCCATCTCGTATATTTGACCATAATGGATCTGGAGAGATACCCGTTTGGCCTGGGTGGGTGATTGCGTACTCGGCTAAACCAGGAACAAGGTTAGTGTTGAAAACGCTTCTGGCAGCCAGAGATTGGGTATTGCTATTTCCTGGGAGCTTGGTATGCAGTTCCAAGATTTGTACAAGGTCGGATCGATAAGCTTATGCTGGGGCTACACGGCGAGAAACAAATTCGCCAAGCAAATCCATGACTTGAGGCAGGTCCCAGAGCAGCTCATTCGCCGGCCTGAGAATGTCAATCAGGATCAATGCAAAGGCAGCCGAGAACAAGCATCAATATCGTACGGCAGGAAAATAGCTGACTCTTGTGTTAAAACAGTGTCAATGATTGGCAATTGGGAAAACCTACCGCACATCATCTGCTGTTTCAGAGTCGACATAATCTTGAGTATCTGTACGGCAGAATTCATGCGCATCTTCAACATTGACTCGAATGGAGAAGAAGAGAGACGAGTGTTGGTCTCCGAGCCGCCAGGGGCTAACAAGGGATTGAGAAGTGAAAACAGAACAGGGCGAACAGTCAATACAACACACTAAAGACAAAAAAGTGAGCCAAAGGTTTTCAAGGAAGGTGCTTTACGTACCTGGTGAAGGAGGAGATGCAGGGTAGCAGACTCGCGAGAAAGCGGCTGACCTGGGTGCTGTACATCGAGGGGAAGGTATTCGCGCAGGGTGACATAAGTATCGGCAAGACGTGAGAGGATGGCTTTGACCTCAACGAGGAAATTCTTCCGTTGCTCATGCACACCGTAGATGACTGTTGAAGATAAGATAAGAGGTCGAGGGTGAAAGTTAGTATGGCAAGTTTACCGTCGAGGATCTTCCCCTAGATGGGAAGACAGAATGGCATGTATTGCGAATGAATTCTGTGGCTCGTCTCCAGGTTTCAGCACTGGGAATGGGATCGATATGTCATCTTCCCTCATGATAGAGGGACTTCCCAGCATATCGGCACACTTCCTATCGATGCAATAGACTGTCCACCAAAGTCGTCTTTGGTACTCGAAGTTTGGGGATCTCAATGCTTCTGGAGACTGCTTATTCAACACTTTGGTGACAGATATTCGTAATGCTTGCCCAGTCTGGCCGCGTCAGTAAGCTGAAAGAAATACTGGAGGGACTGACAAGCTGACTGTTACATAGACTTCTTGCAAAAGATCGGCAGCATGCATGAACAAGGCTGCCAAGCACAATATCTCAGTCGACAGCAAAGGATCTTCATACAACCTTCGTATTTCTGGCATGGCTTCAATAGCACGTGTGAAGTAGGACATGCCAGAAGGACCCATCTCGGAATGTTCTCTGGACTGGATTGATTTGCCAAACGCTAGGACCAGAAACATTTGAATGTGCCAGAGATTCTCTTTATCCACAAGACCTTTATCGCGATCGTCGTAAAAGCTTCTTAATCTCTGAAGGAAAATTTGCGGATCAAAGATAGAATAGAGAGAGCCGATATGTACAAGTACAGTATTGGTCAGGTACTCGGCGTACGATAGCTTAGGTAGCGGGATATTTGGTAGGTCCAGAGCTATTGGCGGTAAAGTTCTTTTGTACGAGATGTCTTGCCTCTCTGTAGAGACACTTCCGGGGTACGTAGCGGGGGATGACTGTTGTAGAAGGTTGCGGACATTGCGGCTGAAACTGAGTGCTGAGCTGTGCCCAAGGTAGGCTGACATGATGAGTACGTTGGCAGCTCTTGGCTCAATCAAGGCAAAACTCACCCACATGTCCATATCGATGGACCTTGATCTGGGATTCTGAAGTAACCAGGGTGTTTGTGAGAGTTTCTGGCTCTGGCCTCTCCAGGGACATTGGCTGATATGGCTGTGTACTGTCCGTGATATGTACGGATGGTGTGCTTGAATCTTCATTCAGAGGGCTTTGTGAAGAAGAACTCGACAAAGTATTTATAGTTTGATCTCTTGGCGTAACAGCCTTGACGCCTTGGTCTGGGCCGCGAGTAGACTGTAGCTGAGCCTCGAGCGACCCGATACGAGCGTGCAATTGGTCGAGATAGCTAAGTCCATCAGTCTTTGTAGGAATTCACTCGAAACAGGTCTATCAATAACACACTGGACAGAAACAGCAGTCTTTTTATCTTTTTCCTCAAAGATACATGTATCTTTGCGTTTGATGCATCTCTCACATGGATGTCTACCGGAGCATCGAGCCTTGCTGTTCTGACAGCTTATACAGCTGGAGAGCGAATTAATCTGCTTGTTCTAGTGTGGGATATATTGTAGACTAAAGCATTGGAAATCTTTTCCCTCTTGCGAGCTCGAGTCCGAGTTGATCGCGTACTAATTTCTTCGTCCATGGGGTTGTAATTTGTTGTTGAAGAAGATTATTCGCACATCGGAATCACATTCCGGTAGAACGGGAACAAGTTTAGTAGGTACGTACTTGACCTTAGGGACGGGACGTTGACGGCAGGTGGGACCCATTTGACTCCACTAACCATTCAATGTCAGCAAGCTCCTGCAGCTTCAGCTCCCAGCTATCGTTTCAGCTGTCATTCCAGGGTACGTCACCCAAGATCGATTTATTAACCCGAGTTCAGTAGGATTGATTGGGAACAATAAATGGGACAAATTGATTGGTGAACATTGAACCAATCGATAACAACTGTGGAGAAGCCTTTAAGTGCTCTTCAGGGGGAATTGCAACCTACAAATCTAGCGTTGCCTGAGGTGCAGCCCAACCCCCTATTTTATCTGCTGTACCAGGGGTACATCGCGACAACTCCACCGGGCATTAAGTGTTGTTAGAACGGGGAAGAACAGCCGCGGCAACGACGTTGAGAATGACCTTGAACGCCATTAAAAATTCATTTGAATGTTTTTTTACGTATACCTAGATGCTCTTGTAGCAATTTTATGTCTCTCGATAAATTTGTGCATCCACAATGTCCGCTAAGCTCTGCGCACTCTATCAGCCATTATCGGCACAGTGTGTTGCCCCAGAGCAACGGTAGCGCCAGTTGGAAGAAGCAAGCACGTCCCAGACAGCCAACCGCCAATCGTCGCGCAGCATTGCAACAGATCTGGAGAATCCTCAATTCAACTTCTTCTCAATCTTTGTATCTGTATCTTGTGATACCACTTCTCATATATCGAATCTCCCAACTCCATCTCTCATTTCGTATCGATTATATACCTTTCTTCTTATGATTTTTGTTTTGATTCCCTCATTCTAGTACATCTTATCCTGCCTTCGTAAATAGGCAACAGCCGACTTCAGCACTATTGGCCAGTTTGAAGCAAACAAACAGACAAGCCTATTCATTACCCTACGACATAAGCATTCATTAGTTTACTCGACTTCTCTTTTTTTGTTTGTTCTTTATACAGCAGTAGAGCTCCCATCATAAGGCAGCTGTTCTTTACTGCATTAATGTCTTCTCGCACCAACCACAGTCACTCTTCCAACACAATGCATCATCACCCAACAAGGCGTCGAGGACCTCGAAGCCACAACCAACCCATTAAACCAGATCCTGATTCTTCAGCTAATGCATCCTACCAAGACTCAGCAACTCTCAACTTTAGCGTGCCTCCTGCCCCTTCAGCTGCGTCTAGCTACGGTGGTAGCACTAACCACATCCCTCCTGACCAGGCCTTTTATAGACACGGCAGGTCGGATGCTCGTGAGTATCCCGTCCCCACTGCTAAATGGCTTATGCTAACCATGTCTTCGAAGCAACTCCAAGTGAACGCACCACTGAGCCTGAGCCCCTGCTAAGAGAACTCAGGATGCGCCCTAACGCTGCGGCGGAGAGCCCAACCGGCGTTCCAGCAGATGGAAGCTTCTTCCAAACTTCTTTCCACGACATCGGAAAGAAACTCAAAGCCTGCAACGATACTTTAGGTGAACTTCAGCAGCTGGGTGTATCTCACGATGTTCCGCTCCCTGAACTCGTGCTCGTTGGCGATCAGTCTGCCGGTAAATCCAGTCTCATGTCAGGCCTCGCTAACCTAGAGCTTCCACGAAGTGAAGGTACTTGCACACGCTGTCCCCTTCACATTCGAGTCTCCAGAAGCCACGACCCTTCTTGTCGGGTATGGTTGCGCAAGGAGTATTCTTATCGGCCTCCGCCTAGTGGTCGGATCTCTGAGAGCGATGTCACCAACGATGATCCTTTCTTCCCCTGGCGCAAGCGCGTGACTGCCATCCATGAGTTCAAGACCATGATAGATCATAGCGAGATCGAAGACGTTCTTCGTTGGGCTCAGATTGCTATTCTCAATGACGACAAGAGCCCTGAGTTGTTCGTTCCAGGTTCTGGCTCTATCGCTGTCAACACTCCCATCGAGGTGGCCGCCGAAACTGTTGCAGCCAAGTTCTCGCCCAATATTGTTGCTCTTGAGATCAAGGGCCCTGAACTTCCAGACTTGTCCTTCTACGACATGCCCGGTATTTTTCAGAACCCCGCCGATGCCAGTGATGATTATCTGGTCAGCGTAGTGAGAAACCTGTCTAGGGAGTATATCCAACATCCCTCCGCAATCATAATGTGTTCTATGCCCATGAACAGCGACGCCGAAAACTCATCAACCTTTGGTCTAGTTCGTAGACTGGGTGCTCTGAATCGGACAATCGGTGTTTTGACAAAGGCGGACCTGATTCCAGAAGGTGGCAACCATGAACAGTGGCTCGCCATCATGAGAGGACAGGCCCACATCACTGGCTTAGGCTATTTTATCACCTCTCGACCTCAAGGGAAAGACTTGGATGAACTCAAGCAGTGGGAAGAGCTTGTTTTTGTTGAACACTCTATGGAGCGATGGCCTGCCACTTTCCACGGCTTCTCTGACCGTTGTGGAGTCGAGAAGCTAAAGGCATTCTTGTCAGAAAAACTTGGCCAGGAATTCGCAAAGAGGTATGTTCAACGTCTAAAGATCTACACACAAGCTAACATGTTGCAACCAGTCTACCTCGAATCAAACAAACACTCAGGCAGCACCTGAATAGCATTGTTGAACAACTTGGCAAGCTGCCGGAGTTGCCTTCTAACGTCGAACTAGAGGTCCAGACCAGCGTGATGGAGTTTGGCGAGCTGGCTCGAACACATTTGAAGCCTTCGGAATTCTCCAAGCACTTCGTTCCCCTGCCAGACAACTTTCGCGACTGTCTTTTGGAAATGAAACCAAAGTTCACACTCAGAGATAACAGCGACATACCCGTCGTCGACATTTCTGACGATGAGTCAGATGCAGGCTCGGTGGTTACGGTTACAGGTCCCAATACACCCAGCAAGCGACGAACAATGGCGCCACCAATTACACCTTCAAAGCGTATGCGTATGGAACAGGCCCCAGCTGGGACGCCCTCGCGTCCGCAGCTCAAACCCGAAGAGAGTAGAGCGAGTGCAAGCTCTGCTTCCCCCGCCCCACGTCGGCCGTTGTTTCCACCCCCCTTTGCCCCTTTCAGTAACATTGGAAGAGGGTTTAGAACACTTCGCCAGGTGCGAGATGAGATCAAGGCCAAAACCAGAGCTGGCGTTCCCGATATCATAACGGAGGAGGTGTACAACGACATGTGCCGCGAAGCGATTGAGCCTTGGTCTGGGCCAATGAAAGCATTCCTTGAAGAGGTTATGAGCCTGTTGAACACTATGCTTGAGAAAGCCCTTGCTGCCTCTTTTGCTAAACTCAACAAACGATTGATATATCAGGAATGTCAAAAGATTTTGGCAGACTATCTCGAAGAACGCCGCCGCGAGACCATTGGGGCGCTCGAACTTGTGTACCGACTCGAAACATATGGCCTGTTCACTGTCAACCAGGAAGCTTTCCGCAGATACCAGAAAGACGAGCAAATTCTGCTGACGAGGTATCGCCACCAAATGCGCATGCAGGCTGCGGGATATGGAGATGGTCGCCCCCCCGTTCCCTGGGAGAGTCTCACAGAGGAGAAGCGGGTGCTCGACGAAAAGCGACGCGAAAACGAGATGACCAAGCTTGGGCCTGATTCCTTTGAGCGGGAGCTGGAAGTGGTAGCTTATGTTAGAGGGTACTACCGCCTTGCAGCGTTGAGATTCGCGGATGCGGTAGCGTTGCACATCACGAATGGCATGATACCATACATTCAGCGACATCTCCCCTACCATCTCGACCGCAAACTAGGTCTTGGTGGGGCTGACTCTCAGAGTATCTACGAGAGGCTCATGGAGGAAGACCCTACCACGGCCGCCAGAAGAGGAGTTCTCAGGGGAGAGCGCGAAAAGTTCGACAGGGCTCTGGACAGCATCGAGGAGCTGGAACGTGGAGCTGGAAGCAGCACTATTTCGGAAGAGGATCATGACGACAGCATGGTTGATGTCCCCCTTATGAGCGGTGCACTTCCGGCTGAGGAGATCTAAAAATTTGTATTATTACACGATGGATTTTTGACGCGAGTCTGGTTGAGGATTTGCTAAGCGTCCTGCTGTTGTCAGTTGTCCCATCTATTCGGGAAATGTTTGTATTGGGCAAGGATTCTATGTAACTTTGCTTGTTCTTGCTTTCTTCATTGTGTTTTCTAGTATGGAAGGGAAAAGTATCGATGATCGAGTGGATGGATGCTCTGGAGTTTGGAGACGGATGAAGGTGTCCGTCGCACATGTGATGGCAAGTTCATGCCAATCAACATAGTTTACTATTTTTAGGGAAGGCCTTTCGACAGTGTTCGGCGATTTCAGTTTGACCGGATATTTGAAGTCTAATTGCCGTCAAGAAAAGCCGTGTATCAGCAAATAACAACTGCATTGAGACGTGAAGTTTGTGAAAGTCTTGCTCATAAGATTAGGTCGCGTGACAAGGGATAGGAAGACGAATCAAACCCAGACCACCAAACCAAATACGAAGTCTATTACCCCGGCATCTCAATATCTGGAAGTTGATTGATAGATAAAAGCAGGCTAAATTAATGCAATAGGTCTAGACTTCTTAAATCCAGAGATAGACCAATCGTCGTAAAAGCGTCAAATCCAGCCACAGCCGACAACCCGACTAAAGGAGCAGGAAGATGGTGTCTTGGGGCTGCTTGTTGAAGGGTGCAAGAGCCAATATCCAGGAGGTAGGGCTAACGCAGGTGTCTCTTACCTTTTGGTAACAAACGCGGGGAACTTGAGGATGGGTAGATGGAATCGGTAGGCTAGGAAGGAAGTAGACTAACCACAGGAGTGGGAGTCCTTCATTCCAAGTGCGACTCGAATCTAGGGTATCTTTTTCCTTATTCTAGTTCCTACTCTTTCAGCTCGCCCTTTCTCTTCTTTTCTTTTTAGGCTGTTTTCTATCATGAACTTAGACTCTCCTAAGCCTGTCACTCGCCTTTGTTTTCTTCCTAACCCTCCTTTCGGTTACGTTGCATAACGTCTTGATGATGGTGTGCACCTTTCATTTCATTAACCTTTAAAATTGAGGAAACGGTCGCACTACTGAGACTAGTCCGGTCTAGTCAAGTGAAACACATACAACATGTACAGATGGTGCCAGGCGGTGACAAGTCAGAACCCTATTGTCAGCAAATAATCGCCGACTAACAATTCTCCCTTCAGGTACCTCTTCGGCATCCATCCCGCATAGCCGTACACCATTCCCAATAACCTTAACAGGGTTCTATTGTTGTTCGACCCAACGTCTTTCTTGTAGAGTTAAGACCCGAACCAACAAACGATTCCATACCAAACTCGCTGCTTTATCCGGTTATGGCCTAATGCATCTCTTATTCAGGTCTACCGGAATGGAGCCCCGTTTTCTCTCGGCCTATTCTACCTGTCGATAACCGAAAACTTGTTCTGGGTCGATAACTGAAGATCCTATGGATCTACCAAGTACCAAGAGCCCTTGCTTCCCCGTTACAGAATACAGCCGGGATCTGATTGACTCCCTCGATTATTCTGGATATTTTCTCCAGATTTACCAAGTCGCTGGGTTTTCAAGACCGCATCAACAGCCGGCGCCTACCGACAATCGCACGTGTGGTTTGGAGCCCAAGTTATTGTGCGAAATTCATCACGTCGAGCAAGAACCGCGTGATTCTCTCTGTCGGCCCTGAGATCCGGAAAGAGGCGTTCTTAGTCCCTTCGTGTTAAGCACAATCCTACCCTTTGCTGTACGCCTCTTCCTTCCAAGAAGCTACTGTAGTGGTGTATCATTGGACAATCCCTGAAACCTGCTGGGAGATCGCAGCATAGAGGGGGAAGGATGAAACTGATTCAAGTTAGAAAACGCATTGCTTGGTACATTTGTCTTCCGGGAGGTTAGATCAAATCTTTACCCCAGTTTCCCAGAACGCTAAACACTCCATTGACTAATTTGATAGAAGTGGTCGCACACAAACATGCACTACCAACGGCGGTCCTAGACTAGTCCAACCACTTTCCCTTTCTTTCTTTCTTAATTTTCTCTCTAGGGTTCATTTATCCCAGGTTCCTTCCCCTAGTTTGGCCTAGGTCTTCCAGGCTTGGAGAGCAAGGGCTGGTGGGTGTCAACTCTGCTTGGCGGATGAATGCTAAACCTATTTTTCCGGTTACACTACATTACAGGGATAAGCAGCACATATTTGCCAAGCAGTAAGCTTCACATCGATCAATCTAGACTTGTGTCTCTCATTGGCAATATTGGGAGGTATCAGAGGCCTCCCGGCTGACTTGACCACAGTGAAGCTCAGCACAGTCGAGAAGAGCAAGATTGTTTCTTGCCAGTCTTGGGAGGGGGGTCTCTTGACGCTTGGTTTCACTGCAATACACGGCAAATTTACGTGGTATGTCGTCAAAATAAAGCAAAATAAGGTGACAAATCGTGGGTGGTGTGCGCTAAGAAACTCATGTCTAAGTCGTTGAGCGGGTCTAACCTCATTGGTTCCCACCCACGATCTTCTGGATCAAGAGCCTAAGTCTTCCGATGTGACGGTTATCAAGACGTTGGAAATCTGCAGACAACCTCTCTTTGTCTCCTCTTCTCTGTCAAGTATACCACCTTGTTATACTAGGCTAGGGATCCATTGTTCGAGATTAGTGGCACGTACAGGACGATATTGGCCACCCTGCGGCCCAGCACTATCAGCTTCAACCAGAAATGGGGTCGAAATTACTGGCAGTTCAAATTCGTATTGCTGGGGAAGCAATGGGGGTCTTCCTATTGGGCAAAGGCCAAGCATCCCTTATCCTGGCCCGTTGGTGGTGCAGTGCAAGTCGCTCATTTGCTCCATCCTAGGTTGGCTCCCCGGACCATAATGCATTGTCTCAGCATAATCTACCGAACTTACTATACCCAAAGTGTACTTTTATCCACCTAGATCAGTTTACCCCAGGTATCGGTACGTAGCATTCGAAATGCCACTGGACACCTAAACGAGCCAGCTGAGGTTGTTTGGCCGTCTTTCCGTCGCGGGTGATCCTACACACACCATCTCCCGCCCAAGGATCCACCTCCCCGTGCTGCTGCATACTGGGCGACCATGCACGAGTGATTGATCATGGAACCACGATGTTTGGTACTCCATAACGATGAGTTCTGGGTTAATCTGGGGTCAGCTGGGGTAGTTGCTGTTTCTACCTACTTACTCTAGACATCGTCTTTATAAGGAGCAGTGCAATCCCGGGCAGCCCTGAGTCGTCTCTTCTTCACTCGTCTATCTCTCCTCACGAGACAATCACCACTCCATTCATTCGACCCATATAGATTCAAATTCCTCACATCGTTGATCGGTTATATCCATCTCGCAATGGCTCTGCCAAAGTTCTTGCAGCCTATCGGCTCCAAGGCCGCTACCCATACTAGCCGGGTCCCTCTCGATGTTGCCCAGGCTGAGGCTCCCAGATTCGAAAGGGTTACCTGGTACAAGGAGCCTCATCTTCGCAGGCTTTACTTTCTTGTCATCTTCCTGCTGATAGCCTCGGCCACCACTGGATACGATGGCATGATGGTCAACACCTCCCAGCAGATGGACAGGTGGAAGGAGTACTTCCCCGAGCACACAAATGAGAGCAAGCTCGGTATCCTCATCAACATGTACAACATTGGTTCCATTATCTCTTTCTTCTTTGTCCCCTATCTCGCTGATAACTGGGGTCGAAAGCCCACTATCATGACTGGCTGTGTCATCATGATCGTGGGTTCTTTCCTCTCTGCTTTCTGCAATGGTTACGGCAGTAAGTCTTGACGTATTACACGTGCCTCGTCTCAATATTGACCAGATTTTAAGTGTACATGGGTGGTCGATTTATCCTTGGTTTCGGTAACTCTCTGGCCCAGATGTCCTCCCCTATGCTTCTCACCGAGATTTGCCACCCCCAGCACCGCGGTCCCCTTACTGCCGTCTACAACTGTCTGTGGAATTTGGGTTCGCTGAGTGAGTGATTCCCTCCCCTTCAACAAATATCATGATGTCTTACACATCGTAGTCGTTTCCATTGTTGGCTGGGGCACTGCATCTATCAACAGTGACTGGTCATGGCGATCCATCACTTTCATTCAGGCGGTCCCCTCCATCATCCAGCTTTGCGGCATCTGGTGGGTTCCTGAGTCACCCCGATTCCTTATCAATAAGGACAGACCTGAGGAGGCTCTCCGCGTCTTGGCTAAACACCATGCCGGCGGTGACGAGAACAACGCCACAGTTCAGTTCCAGTACCGTGAGATCAAGGAGACAATCTCGGCCGACAATGCTACCAAGTCTACTCGCTATGTCGACTTCCTCAAGACCCGAGGCAACAGGTGGCGTCTCGCGATCATCCTGTCCCTTGGTATCATCTCTCAGTACTCCGGTAACGCTATTTTCTCCAACTACATGGATATCATCTACGAAGGTGCCGGTATCAAGCAACAGGGCCAGAAGCTTGCGGCAAGTCTATCCATCTCCCCCAATTGGCCCTTACTTTACTTTTACTGACTTGCATCTCCCTTCTAGCTCTCCGCCGGCAAGACCATTCTCGATCTTGCCATTTCCATTGGTGCTGCCTTTACTGTTGACAAAGTTGGACGTCGTCCTCTCTTCCTTACTGCCATCTCTGGTATGGTTTTCGGCTTCGTCCTCTGGACCATCACTGGCGGTATTTACGAAAACTCGGAATACGCAACCCCTCCCACTGCGGATGCGCCTGATGGTGGTGTCGCATACTCCAACAAAGGCGCGGGTTACGCTCAGATCGCCGCTGTTTGGATCTTCGGTTGCTTCTACGACATTGGTTTCTCGGGTCTGCTCGTCGCCTATGCCCTTGAGGTTCTCCCATTCCATCTCCGTGCCAAGGGTATGATGATCATGAACATCACCGTCCAGGCCATACTTGCCATCGGAAACCAAACCAACAAGCTTGCATGGAACAACTTCCCCAACCACTGGAACTTCATGCTCTTCTACACCCTCTGGGATTTCTGTGAACTTATCTTCGTCTGGTACTTCTATATTGAGACCAAAGGCCCCACCCTCGAGGAGATCGCCCGTATCTTCGATGGTGATGAAGCTGTTGCCCATATCGATCTCGCTCAGGTCGAGAAGGAGACCGCCATTGTCCGACACGAGTCTATCACCGAGTACCCTACCGCCAAGTCGCTTGCTTGAAGTGATTTTATGTAATATTTATGACTATGGCTAAGCTCGATTTACTTGTTTGATGAGCAGGCCGCTGCGGTTTTTGAAGGGATTATTGTTTAGCAAGCGTGTTCTGATGCAATAGTGATGGATGACATCTCGACGAAATGAAAAGCCAGAAACAAGCGAAAAAAGTTATCTCACTGTTATCGTCGTTAAGTCTTCTATGGGCTCTATATTACATGTTTCTTCTCCGCCAGTAGCTCCTGAACTCCACGCCTATTGGATGTTATCAAATGATCTTAATGAACAATTCTATACGAAAGAAAAGATGACAGATGTTTAATAAAGTCTCTGGATCGCCCATATCGCGATCACTGTTAGCTCTCTTCAGGAGTCCACAGCATAGGATCGGCACAGATATGACTGTGGGCAAAGGATCTATAGCGATCTAGAGTGTCGGTTTGATCCATACCTACACGCTGACTGCCGAAGCTATAATGAGCAACGACACCTCGTCCATCAGCTACAGCGTCTGTAGACTTTGTCAGTACAGTGACCAGCTCGTGTGGTAACGTAGTTTACTTACGTCTTCCCAGCCTTCGTGGCATGTTACAGGAGAAATGGTTCTCGTCATCCGCCTCAATCGGCTTGGCACGGTTGATGTCTCTGCCTAACAGAGCAATGAATTGGATGCCCATCCTCTCGTACTGAAAGTCCCATGTGTCAAACTGATAGGCGGATAACTTCTTCTTCCAGAGATTTTCGAAGAAGCTGAAGTGTTCTTGTGCACCAATCTTCCACTGAGTCCAACCGCGGCCCATGGCTTTGTATTCAGTCCTTTCAATAGGAGTTGTGTCGAGGATATGATCCTTTCCACCCTTGTCGAGTGGAAGCCAACGGTGCTTGGTACCTTCTGGTTCCCAATTCTCGAGTGAGAAGGATTCAGAGCCGTTCCACGGAGGAAGATTCGAAGGATTCCATTCGTCCTTTCTCATATCATGAGTTTCTAATGGTGTGGCCTTATCTGAGACGTCTATCTCGGGAAGCTAAGGCCTCATAGCGCCCAAGTTCCAGTGAACCCAGCTAAGAAGCGGTTGGTTGACGACATTTGCCGAGACGATGTAGTATTCAGGGTGATCAATCTTCTTCTTGAGAATCGAAGGAATGACGCTATCTTCCATAAACACCTGCGTTGATTAGTGCCTACCGCGCAAATAATTCAAATATTATACTTACAATATCGTCGTCAATCTTGACATACATAACATCATCTTCGACTCGGCCGTAAGAGTTGGCAAATCCATTTGAAAAGTTGTCTTCATTAGACATCTCGATTTGCCACTTTTGGTCCGTATCTTAAGACATGCTTGAGTTCTGGGATGACCGTGCAGCGGTGCGATTTCAAGTCAAGACGATGAAAACGACGCGTTCTTCTTGACAGCGTGCAAGGTATGTCAAGGTAAACAATAACTCGTCGGGTGCTACAAAGACGTGCTGTATCTCAGACGCTTGTGTTGCCAAAGGTTGAGGGTTAGCTCATGCAGGTGGTAAAACCTGTCATTTCGAGACTTGAACATGATAGGGTTCAGGGCAACTCCATTTGCTGTTCCTGCCATCAGGGCTGCAATAGTCTTATGTTATGATACCGGGTTTTCCGAATTCCTTTGTTATGATCTCGCTAGATGCGCCTCTGGTATCGGATGTTGCCGAATTGCGTTTCGGTGTATTACGCCATCATTCCAGACACTTCAGGTTGAGTGAATTGATTAGAAGGGTACCTGGGAAGCAAAATTTTCTCGTTTGATATGTCGCTTTGTGTGCTTTGTGTGATGGGAGTCCAAAAAGGTAAGTAAAATTGGTTGATTGATGTTGGAAGAGGTTTGTATGATTGTGCTTGATTGATAAAATTAATATGCACCGTGCTACTCACGCTACAAAATCTAGGCCAAGTGTGAATTCGTATTTTCTAACACACTATAGTGATCTCTATGTGATAACAGTCAGGAGCTGAAGCGTTGAATACTGAAATCCACCAACTTCAATTATTATTGTATTATTTCACTCCCTAGCTCATTCTTGTTATCATCCGTATATAGTGACATGGTTTGGCATTATGCCACTCATTTATATTCCTCGAAAGTATTGTAGGGTAAGCCACCCTTTGCCTCGTTCAAAGACAAGTGCATGGCTTGATGGGCAGCGCCATGCGTAGTAACATATTTACATATACTGTCACTGATTGACCTGGTATAGTACTGCACATGGGAGCTTTTAATCACTGTCATTTTAATTGTGGTGGTAAATGGTTCAATACCCATGTGTTGGTCTTGATGAGGATGCTTTGGATCTGTCACGTATTAAGCCGACAATTCAACGGACTTACTTTTACTTCTTGAAAATAATATTGAAAGAAATTCTTAGACTTGATTACTATAGGAAACATAATTACTGCTTTAAACACTGATTGCAGACCCAAATTATAGTCCTCCATTGGCATGTATCTGTGATATCGTCCTACCAAAACTTCCCTCACCCTTTTAACTCAAGGAAACAAATGCTTTTTTTTTCAGCCGCCAAGCGTCACCGTCGGATAGACTGAGGCGATCGTACCTTTTTTGGTACTCGGTTGTTGGCAGCTGGGGTACTCGAAGGCTCAACAGTCACAACCACGGTGTTGTAAACAGTCGCTATGCTGGTGGAAACGGCAAACGATTCGCACCCAGTTGCATCAGCACCGTGGACCTCTGTGTAGATGTCACCATTGCCGTAAGTGTGGATCTTGGTATAGACAGGGAGGTTGGAGTTGTAGCCATCGCTGCCGTTCTGACCCTTGGTGTATGTAGGAACCTCATATTGACCCTTGCTGTCACCACCTTGCTGGCCCCTGCCATCGTCACCAGTGCTAGGCCCGTTGTTATTGTACCCAGGCTCGTCGTTACTGTAGCCAGGGCAGGGTTGGCCGTCTTCATTTGTGCAGGTGGACTCGCCAGTCTCAGGATCGTAAATGATGATTTCGACTTCAGGCTGGCCAGTGTAAGTTGCAGTTCTAGTGATAGTCTCACAGTCGTCATCAGTTGAGCTGGGTGATCCATATCGAACAGGAGCTGTCAAGGTATAGGTGTGAGGGCTCTCAACAACAGTGGTAACGTAGTCACCGTTATCCTGAGTAATAGTGCTGACGGTTGGCTCTGGTTTGACGATGACGGTATAGTACTTGCCACCTTCATGTACGGTCTTTGTGACAGCGTCGTCGTTCGTGTTCTCGGCAGTGACCGTCTTGAGAACCTTGTTTCCGCCATCCAAAGTCACAGTCTTGACGACCTTCACACCGTCGCCATTGGCGACATCTTTGGTGACAACCCCTCCATTGTAGCCAGGCGAGCCGGCGCTAGGAGCAGGGTACCCGTTGCTGATGATCACTGTCTTGGGGCCGGGGTGGTATCTGTCGCCGTTGGAGTTTCCAGGGCCCGGGTACACGTTCACTTGTTTGGTGGCAACGTGCTCACTGGTCTCTGTCTTTGTGACAGTGACAGCCTTGCCAGGAGCAGTGACGGTAACAGTCTCCTTGGGTGGGTTGAAAGTCTCGCCTTGGCTGACATAAACGACCTTGGTCTCAGGCTTCTGGTAGTTTTGAGTGATGGTGACAGTCTCGCCAGGCTCACCGCGCTCTGTAACTGTGACTGTGTGATAAGAGCCCTTGGGGTCAGAGACAGTGACGGTCTCGTACGGTCTAGCTGGCTCGGTAACGGTCACTGTGTGGGAACAGTCTTGAGGCTCGCCTTCCACGGTGCACGGAGGGCATTGCGCAATAGTGTCTCGCGCATACAGCCAGTCAAATCGTGCTTGAGCAAGAGGCACTAAAGCCAGACCTGCCAATGGGGTAAAGCGAACCATCTTGAGACGGTATATCAGAAGTAAAGACGAATTGAGGACTAGACACTGATGGGTCAAACAGAATGATTGAAATTGCAAGAGCGAATAGAGTGAAGTGAGAAAGTATTGTTGAGGTTGATGAGAATGCATTCTGTCAGGCGGCAGACGTCCATCCTTATAGCTGTCATTCTCTCCACACATTTCAAGCTGAATCTAGGATAATTGATACCATCATTCGAAGGGAAATCAACTGAGAGGGTTTATTGGCAAATTTACAGGCAATACTTGCGGAACAAGGTGATCTTCAGATGAAGAAGATCCATGATGGAAAGACATTGGCAATAATATAGCAGCAGGAGTAGTGAACTCCCTTCACGGAACGGGCCAAGGGCAGTCAAGTTGAGACGTGGAGACCAAAGTAATGAGGAGATGGAGATGAAAGAGATAATACACAGGGCGCAGTCTCGAACGGTAAACTGATAGACACTAGTCATGTGCCCTTGATAAAGGCATTGTGAGGGCGAACCCTCCCTTGATCAGGGCTTCTGAAGTCAAGGGAGCATAAAGGGATGCATCCACCATATGGTAAGCACTTGCAGAAGTTGATCTGTACAGCAGTTGAGAGATTTCTGTAAGATCTCTCTCCAAGCCCTGAAGTGACACAAGGCATAAACTGCCATCAAAATATTCTTGACATGACAGAACAAGAAGTCCCGTGCTTGGAAAAATGATGAATACCTTGTTGTTATTACACCGTCCCAGCAGCATGGTACTGTGGCGGACGGGCCGGCGTTTACCCGACGCGGCTTCGGGTTCCTGAGGAAGGCCCCACCGAGCGAGTAACGTACGTCGTCGTGAAGCAGGCGCGACAGGACGAAAGCATCACGAAGTCACGAGGCTGTACGACCCAAGCTACAACCTTCCACGCTCCTTAATACATACCTTATTTCTTCTTTTCCTAGGTAATGCTCATGCGATAATTTTCGATCGACTGCGACACGCGCCCGGTACCGACTTCGTCCTTTGCGATCTGCTATGGGAACCTGTTTTTCGATTACGCCATAATGGGAGCTTGCGCATCATGTTTAGGACGGGGTGATGGCAATACCTACGAAGAGGTATGTATCAAAGCGATATGAACCTCCGCTGCGTTTTCAAAATGCAGAATCATCAACCGGAATACTAGCTGACGTTTGTTCGCGTAGG
This sequence comes from Fusarium aywerte, assembly GCA_013186375.1. Classification (NCBI taxonomy): domain Eukaryota; kingdom Fungi; phylum Ascomycota; class Sordariomycetes; order Hypocreales; family Nectriaceae; genus Fusarium; species Fusarium aywerte. Next base: position 73,618 of record JABCQV010000191.1, on the reverse strand, counting down.
AGGAAGAGAGTCGCCTCCTTTACGACGAGGCCAATGGAATGCAATACGGTAGCTTTGGAGATCAAGCTATAAATGGCGAGAATGATACCCTCGAAGCACAGCGAGAAAATGAAGCTTTACAGCGAGTAATAGCCAAAACATCAGAGTACGTCACCTTTGTTGAATGGGGGGGCTGAAAAAGGCGCTAACACCGGCGGACAGTAATATGGTAGACATCTTCGACATCGCGCCGCAAGAAAATGGAAATCGTGGAACGACAACTCCCTTCGCCTACGCTGGCCAAGGTGCACGTCTCGCCCGATACCAGCATCTCGTGGCAAAACTCAGTAACCAGGGCGACAACACTCCTGTGAGCGGCGTCAAGGTTGACTGGCTACCCGAAGACGAGACGATAGAGATGCAAAAAAACGGACCGGCCAGCATTAAAACACTCGAGAGCGATGATGGACCCCTTGTGGGAACATTTGCAGATGCTGCAGCGGCAATGCAATGATGACGGTCTTTCTTCAACATACGTATGAAGCAGTCCTACCGCGAGAAAGAATTCAAGCTAGGAGATTGCCGCCAGAGTACAGGCTCCGCACTCGCCGCGGTGAAAAACTGCCTGTTTCGTGATAGATGATTCAGGACGTCGTACACCGTACCTTCGGGCCCAGAAGGCGGAAGGTCCCCGCTTGCCCAGACCAATTTCCTTTTTCATTTGGCTTGGTTCGATACAGCTGATCTGTCCTGGTTTAGCTCTGGCAGGGCGTATGTGTGAAGTGGAAACGATATAATGAGCGGAACAGCACAAGGGGCAACGGCCGACCCGTTTCTTTTTATATTAACTGCAACTAATCCATTGCGACCTCATGACGGTTGCTGCTCCCATAGAATCAGCAGAACCTTCTTCTTACCAGCAGGGGTAGTTGCTATTGCATAAAACCCAATTAGGACTTGACATCTGGTTCAGGGTTAATTTTGATTGTCTTTCTCTAACGCGTCTTTTCTTTTTTTTTTCTTTTTTGTCGTGGTTTTCACTAGTAATTTTTTTTCTTCAGAAACTTCTTCTTTGATTATTGTGGGTAGGAAGTGGACTTGTATAAACAGACACACCCAATCGAAAATTACAGAAAAATTCCCCCTCGTCTTGTTGAGCTGGGTCATGGGAAAGCAACCCTAGTCGGCTTAGGTTTCGACCCTCGTCATCAATCTGTACCGTCGGCCTTTTTCCTTGCAGTCTGCGGCACATGACGAGCACGAGCATTGAGCTAGAGAGCTTTGCAGAGTCGGAGCCTAGCAATTCGTCGTCCAAGTGTGATTCGATACGGCTTCAGAATACCCATTAAGCAGCAGACACGTGCGCTCCCCTCATACTGGCTCGCATTGGCTTTGAGGTGGTCCGGCAGTTAGTGGGGTGGTAACAGACACTAGACCAGGGGAGAGGTCAGAGATACAGAGAAGATGGATGGTGGCCGCCCCTCTAGCTCTCTAGCTTGCCGTCGGCCCTCGATTTAGATTGGTTTTCTCCGGCTTCGGCTCGCACCGTTGATGGGCGACTTACATGGGTCCCATCCACTGGGGACATTTTGATGGATCCCTTTCGTCAACCCGAACAAGATCCCGTCCACGTTCCAAGCCATCGGGAATTGCCTGAGTAGACCATGGCTTTCTACGGCAGCCCTCCACCACAACACGACACCATGGTGTCACTAAAGGAGAGATGGGGTGCGTTGAGCCGCTCTGGGACCGCCATGGCGCTGGGTGAATGGCCGCATCTCAGAAATAGTCGCGGAACTTATCCATACCCTCGGGTTAGGGGAGCCATGTTGTCGGGAAACAAACCAACCATCCATAATTAACCGCCTCTTTCATGAGACATTAGGCCCCTGAACCCCGTAGACGGGAGGCTGCTCCCGTCTCAGACAAGGCTCGAATATCCGTCAAGCAGGGGCCGTAATGTTGGGATACGCCCAAAAGCCACGCACAGTACAGATACATGCGCAAACAGAAAGTGTCTGTGTGTAAGGAATATCTAACGGACACTATAAGCGGCGCGGGTCAGGCCGGAGCGACCAGGGAGCTTACAAGGGGAAGGTCGCCAGAAATGAATTCGACCAGTCAGATACGACACGGAATAAGCTCATGGGTTCAACTCGCTGCGTCTATACAAATCGTTCGCAGCCTTCGTGCAGGTTAGACAAGCAGAGCTCGCATTGGTCTTTCGTCACATGCTGTTGCCATTCACTGCAGCCTCTCTTCTCGAATGTTTCTACGGAAAGCAACCCTGGCTAGTCGGGCAGACCGCATTTCAAGAACACAATGCCTGCAATTCTGGCACAGGTAAGCTCGCCTGGCTAATTAAATTATCTGAGTCTGAGCCCTGATGATCAGTTGTCCCCACCCGCCGCCCTCGCTCACACTCACACGTTTCTGGTTTTGTACTTGCTGCGCTTGCTTCCTTGAAGTGTACTACACAACATCGAGTAGGACTGGTTGCTGCATAGCTGCTCAGAGCTCGTTGCGTTTGAGGCCTCCCAAGCTCTTGATACTACTCCCACCCGTTTATGGGACCATTTTGGCACTTGGTTCGTTGGCACTTACTGTAGTCTTCCCAGGGAACAAGTCTCGCGATTCAACAATTCTGGTTTCCGCCATGACGAAACACGACACGAAAATTGATATGCGCAGCTGTACGTATCTTATTTTGTCATCGCCCCAACTCCACGCTCACCGACCACGACTTCATCCCCAGCTCGGTCCCCGCCTCGATTTCTACACATGGTCCTCCGCCGGCTCATATCGGGCAACCGACCCGATGGATGGTGCTTTGCAAAGTTTGATCGTACAGTACACGCGTCGTTGGAGATGTAAAATAAACCTATACTGCCCCGGTAGATACGTCTCAGATTACCATACCACTCCAGAGTGGGCAATGAACGGTAAGCCACCAAGATAATCTGAGACATTGGGGGCAATCCAAGTCCTGATGTTGCTTGAGCATGCCTGCACCAGCAATCCCGCACACCTGTCTCCCTATTCGATGACGAAGGGCTTGTAGCTCTCCAGCCCATAGGTCTCCATAACCCTGACAGAGAAGGACATACGCCTCAGTCGAACGGCCTGTCGCACGTTGCTCAGTGACCCCTCAAATGGAACAGAGCGCCCCTCAACATTTAAGAAAAATATCACGATAGATCCGGCTGGTCTTAGTCGTGTCACACTACCTGACTACATTCTATCTCGAAGGTGGCCCGCTTCCTCTTGTTGTTCTCCAATCCGGTGGCCAACTGCGTTTGCGTCGGCAGCAGTATTCTGCTGTGCTCCCTCAACTGATATCTCTCGTCTCCTCATGCTATCTTCTGCTCTATGTTCCTGATACTTACTCAATCATCACTGCACCGGCGTTCTTGATTTATAGCTCTCAGCCCTCCCAAATACCTATGCCACAAACAGAGACTTACCCTTATTGCTTGTGTATTTGTGATCCACACACCCCGGCTCCGCCTATTCACCCATGCACACAATGCTGGCACTGCCACCATGCCCGTCGGCATTTTCTACAGATTGGTCTCGTTGTCGAAACTGGGGTGGGAGACATTTCAGGGACGATTTACACTGATCTGAGATATAGATGGAACCACTCTTGGTTAAGATATAACACGCTAGATTGACCTATTTTCCACTTGGTTCGCACCTGTGGATATAAGGAAAGATTATAAACATAACTTAGCTGTCCCGGGGGGTTCATGTCATGTCCCACAAACTGCTGTGCATGCCCCCCAGCGCTTGTTTGCGATTTCTTCCCATCTTTTGACCACTTTATATTTCTCACTTCTTTCGTCCCGTGGGTCTCACGACATTCCGCTGATGGACCCGAGATATGGGAAGAAACATGATAAAGATCAAACGGTCTGACCTTTTTGATACATGGAGAGAGTAAAGTTGAAAGAGCGAATACTTCTCTAACGCCATTGCCCATGGTAGAGGCCATCTTCTCATCCATTGTCCGTCCTTTCTTCTTTTGCAGAAGCCCCTCTTTCCGTCTTGGCCGAACTCCATCTTTCGGCATCTACTGCAGGCAGCTTTTTTGTCCGTCTCGTTTCGCGCGAATAGAAAAAGTAAGGTTGTCATAATCATCATCATTATAGGATAACATGTGTCGACGTCCTAGTAGAGCTCTGCCCTATCGTCGGCTCACTGATTGAAGCATGCCCTCCTCCTCGGCAACATAGCGTAGAGCAGAGCAGCACAATTTGCTCTGGTCGCTCGGAATATGTCCCATTGGTGAATCGCTTTTGGCATCTCGTCATTTTACTGCAAACAGGTTAGTCACTCACAATTTCTGCACTTTCAATTCATGCCCACCCATCAACACCCATAGCCCGCGGGCTATATGCAAGTAACACCACCATTACAGTCCAGACACACACCCCTCACACCCCTTTTTCGTCTTCCCGTCCCCTTTTTGCTCCCCTTCTGGAGGCTTCTTTATTTCTTTGCGTATATTGTCTCTTCCCGGCTTTCTTGGGCGTGACCCCTCGCTCGAGGGAATAGACATGGAACCAAGGGAAACAATGCTTCAAACTTACCTGGCCAAGCGTTTGTAGCCTGTGGGCATGCTCCTCGTTCATACGGTAGATCTGTCCTGCCACTTCGTGCATTTCACCGCACGTTCGTTCAATAGTGGCATTGCGGTTACCCTCACGCTGCCAACGTTGAACGTCGCGCCACATCTTGTCATAGCGGCGCTGTTTCTTGTTAATATCGTGGCAGAGTTTACAAGCTTCGGGCTCGTCTTTGGTTTCGTAAACAAGTTTAAGCCCGCACGTCTCGCCCATACGGTACTCTTTGTTGCACTGCTGACGGAAGTGACCCCAACGCCAGAAGCCGCATGTCCAGCGAGTCTGATCGAAGTAGCACATGGCTGAAGGATAGTTGTGTGCTGACAAGGGGGTCTAGGGCGATTGTTCGAGATGAAAAAGCAGGGTACTTCTAACTGGTTGGACAGAAGAGGATAAGTAGCGGAACGACCGAAGGCGGAGAGCGGAGTCTAGGAGGCGAACTTGCAGTCGATGCGAACCGAATCCCGAAGCTCAACTCGCCCAACTATCGAGTCGTATCGAATCGATCCAGGAACAGTACAGTCCGGTCCAGTAAAATCGAAGCGAGTCGATCAATACTATCGAATCGAAATAGTGTGAACGATCAAGTGTTGCGTTGCTTTGTGCTGAGACGAAACCTAAGATATGGCAGGTTAGTCACTGGCATTCTCCCTTCGTACATATCTTTTATATGCCCCCTCTTCGCGCGTCGGGCAAACACATCCCCCCTAGCCCAATGCTTTTGGGTTGAGACCTGCGTCACCGGCTGTCTTTGTCCTCGATGTGAAAACGTGATATTGCTTTGTGTCGCCATGATGCTCACCATGCCTTATTGTACCTTGCCATCTCAACCATGAAGGATGAGCCAGACAGCCACCAAAGCACAGGGTTGAGTTTGTAGTCCTCAAGATTGAATTCAATGTAAAAGATATGTGCATTTAACTTACCTGCAAAAAGAATACTACTCTTGGACAGGCTGCTACTGGAGCCGGAGCAGATTCAATAGTTCTGTAGTACGGAGTGGTATTTGTATCGAAGCAAACGATATTCGTTGGTGTTTTTTGTATTCGGCAAGCTTGATTTGATATCGACGTTGAGCGAAGCCCGTTTCCGTTTGTTACGAATAGAGAACACAAAACAGGACTGTGTTTCTTGATTCTTGTATGGGGGCCTGGCCGTTTGCTCTTCTGTACTACTCGATGTTTCCCTGGGCTTTTTTAGACAAACTTGAGTCTAAGGAATGGCTGGGCCTGGTCTTCGAGAGCAATACTGGATCAAAAGCTCATGCGGTCGAACTGTCAACGTAATTTTAAAACAAACAAACTTGTGCAAGAGGCACTGAATGATGCATACGAACTATCTGGTTCAGAAAGAGTGGATGTCATGGCCAACTTATACTTGTTCGATCCAAAAAGTCTCTTCGTGTATTCGATCGTCGTGCTGTATATGGCATCCCACATCCACATGTGGGACTCCCGCACACCTAACAAGCAATCGCCTTCTTTCCCTAGCCCCCTGGTCTTCAATACAGGCCAATTTAATGGCCGTCCACTATTGTGCTTGTTCTTTTCCTTCTGCATCTGCGTCTGCTTTTGTTCCTGCGGGATAAAGAGGCTTGCTTGCAAGCGTCGATTGGGTATCCGTACTTGAAGCCCCATCTGGCTGGCTGTTCGTCCATCGCATCACTGTGTACATATTCTTCACCACGAAATGTGCATTAGAGACACCCCTCAACCGTCCCGTTTACTATCACTTCTTTCAAGCCGCTGCCGCACCACGTACCGCGACTATTTGACGGCTCTAACCTTGAACTACGCGGTTCCTGAGTCTCGATGTGGTGATGAAGCAACCAATCTGCGAGTGTGTTTCTCAAAGACCCTGCAGTATGTCTATCGGCGTTAGAGCCGCCTAACAGAAACCACCTGCTGCCCTGAAGCTTTGTCTCTTCTTGATTCTAACGTCCAAGTCGCACTTCCGTTCTTGTGTCATTCCTTAGGCCCATTGCTTCCAGTCCCAAAAACACAGCTACAAGCCAATTCTTCTAACAGAGAAAGCATGAGCGTTCAATAGAATAGTTCGGTCCCGAAGTCAACGACATGGGAGTAGAGTCCGGTGGTCGCTTGCCACGTTGACCAAGGCCCAAAGTTCGATACACGCCCCCCTCACGGTATCATCAATTACAATCAAAGCAGGGTAGAGCTACGGGGCATCCCCACACCACAAGATGCTACTGCAGTACGTTGTGTGTACAGCACTTCACCATGATGCCGTGACTGCAGTGAGAGCAATGAAAGCAGGGCTGACGGCGGGCCAGAGTCTCTCGACAAACCCGCGGGGATGCGTATCTGAATTTCCATGACTGCATATGTCTTGAGTGTGATTCAATTTATCTTTGTGCCAGACGTTGTTGCTGTGCTAATGCACAATGTACCTGGTGAACTGATATAGGTTGGATGTCTCTCCATCACAGAACCTGGGAGTCTATAACAAAGATATAGCACACTCAGCTTAGTACTTCTCTTCCCCATTCTTCACTTTTTCTTTTAGCCATTGCGCACCAGCTGCGTCTGTGCTCGGCCTATGACAGTTCTGTCAACATTCCATAAGTCTTCCGTGGCGCGCTTTTGGTAACAAAGCCATGAGGCAGCCGGGCCACATAAACAGCCATGTTATTGATAGGAGCCCTGTGCCCTTCCCGCTGCAGGCATGGCCTCGGCCGCGTCCCCCTCGAAGTATTGTCCTAGTCAAGTACACATAAGGTGGTGTCTTGATCTGCGGCCGCTGTGGGGCTTCATGGTTCGTCCCGAGGGCGGACAAGTGTCAGGAAACAAGGGGATTCTGATGGCTTGCAATCTCGACGATTGACTTTTTCGGTGAAAGCCAGGGCTGTGGTTCGCTGCTTTCTCCTGCTCTGTGCGCTAGGCCCTTGCGGACTCGAGCTTGATGGCACCGGCGGCGCATTGCAAAAACGACTGCAGGTCAAGGATCAGCCACTGGGTTTTTCCATGGCCTACGGCATCAAGTGCTCTCTACGGCATCGTGCCGTCCTACTTTCACAAGAAAGCCTGTATTGGTATTCATCGACTTCCCGCTTCCAGTTTGGGACTTTGCTGGGACTATGAGCCTTGCGAATCGCCTCCCCAACTTCAAGCCCAGGATAAGACATCTGGCAAAGTTGTCACTAAGGGACCAAATGTTGACTTTGCGCACACTCTGATCCTTCTTCTGTGTTTCTATGACCCCTGACTGTTGGCTGTGTTTGTCCAACTGAGCCTCATGGCCCTGTCTCGGCCAATTGCTTCCGTAGTTGCGCAGCATCCTCGTTCCAAGTGTCACGCCAGCATAATCATCCCTCTTCTGAGCAGGCCGTCGAAACATTGAATGTGTTCAAAAGTTAGCCGTAGCGCCTGACGAGGCTGTGATCACTGCTAGTTCATCTGCGCTTTAATATTAACCTCACATTGCCTTCATTCGCTTCTTTATCCATGAACGTCGTGTTTATACGGCAGTTAGAGTTGGGTTGAGTTCAACTAGCTCGTAGACTCATAATTGCTTGCGTTTCTATATTGCCGAACGACAAACAGCAATAGGGGGCCTTTGCATGGTTTTCGTGCATGGTTGCCGGCTCACATGAATTCATTCATACGCCTTGGGACTCGGCCATTGTAGCAGTTTGTGACCCTGGGGGGTCTTCTGCCCAAGGACGTTATTGACAATTCAAAAGCAACTTTAGGACCACGCTGATGCGCACAAGGCACGTAAATGCACAACGTGGCAATATCCCTCTGGACAAAATTGCAGCCTGGGCATTACATTCCGTCGGCTTCCTAGAGGAGAAGGAGATCTGAATGCTTGTCGATGCTTCGAAGATAATCCCGTATCTTCTCTTTTTCATTTCCTCCAGTCATGCTTCTGCAGCCTCATTTAAATCAGCTTCAGTTGAATGAGGTCCTAATGTGATCCGCACACCACGCTCGATGTACTTCCACATTTTAATAGCCATTCAAAAGAGCTCTATATCACATAAACATCGCGGAATGTGCTGCAGACGTTCGGTTGGGGGTCAGGTCAGTTGCTATGTACTATTTACCTCAGGCTTCGATTTGCCTCTCGATCTCCACAGATTGCCTAGGACCATACGGCACAGCACTGAGGAAGACAGCCTAATAGTCAATGGTGTTACTGATGTGTTATAGAAGGGTACCAGTACCAAAATTGATACCTCGGAGTTGCTGTATCGGACTACAGCAACCACGATCTGTGTGTGGTTCGTTGCGTTACAGCATGGACATGCATGTCTGTAGCCTGAACATATCACCATAATATACCTAGCCGCAGGTAGTACTCTTGTTTCCAGTCCCTAAGTAGGTGTGATGGCTCTAATCTAGTGATGAGCACAAGTGACATCAGACACCCGAGCATGGAACAGGGGCGGTGACAAAGTATTCTTCACAGGGTTCCATGACAAGGCATCTGAACACCGCTGAGCTGGCCTTCTGCTTCGGGAATGGGTTGCGTCTCGGAGAACTGACTCGCCGGCGATGACTTCACAGCCTGCATGGGATAATCAGCATGAGCAGACAGGGAGCCAGATGGAAAAGAGTTTGATACTAGCCCTCGAGTTGGGCATTGTTGGGCTCAACAGGGATGCATGTCAAACTCTTGATTTCTGTGGCTGGGATCGTAAAAGATTGTACCCTCCGCACATATATTGGGCGCCAGTATCTTGGTGCGTGTACGCGCATCCGTTTGGGTGGGTGGATGCACCAAGCGAGACACAAGGTGTAGGTTCGCGTTTTGGGAGAATTCGCCATTGCTGAGCATCCGGCTAAGGGAAGTAGTCAAGAACGACCACGTTGTAGGCCAGGGTCTAGACGATTATCGTGGTGGTTGTGTATCAGGTGAATAATCTCACCAGCCTTCGTGGGTACACAGACCATCTGCCTCCTCAGAACCTCAGCCTGACAATTACAACGGCCCGGTTCAGCGGCCGGGCCGGCCCGCTTCTAAATTTCCATGCCATCACGTCCGTCTCAACGGGCTTTTCCTGATGATTCCTACAGCCATGTCCAAGGCGGGTACTTTCGAGAGTGTTGCCTTTTCCGGCAATCTATACTGCCTTCCAGACTGCTTTCTTGGAAGCACCAGACACCATTGCGGAAGTGCAGTACTGCTGCCTGCCTGCCTCACAGCGAGATAGTATACAAGACGAGTGATACAGGAGCAAGTTCATACAAGCCACTGCGGCGCTGAGGCTTCAATTCGGCCGGATAAAGCTGGCAAGAAAGGTTCTGTGGCTCGCAGCATCCAATGAGGTGTAAATTTGAGAAGCGACGGCCAACGTTTCCTGGCTTGAGTCGGAACCAAACACCTGGGTTGCTGCAAATCATGTGTCTAAAGACCACTGCATGGAGCCTGTTCGCAACTAACGAGACGGGTGTCTCCGATCGTACCTGGAGCCAATTAGGAACCCGATTTCAGACTCTGACAATGAATTGCAGACCGGCAATTGGTCAAGCGTGGCACTCTTCTCTTTTAGAAGCGCGCGGTACTTAGGCGCAACGCTCTCCAGCTCAATCCTAGCTCTTTCTCTTTGTGGTTTCATCTGCACTCAAGCATTGTTTAGATGGTTAGCTTGCCTTGATCGCAAGAACATGTTGAAGGGTGATGTCGAATCCTAGCGTTGCAGCCATGTGGGGAGACCTGACAAGCAGGGGGCCGTTCAGGGGTCAGCGGCTGGAAGATGGGTCTTCTACCCCCGGCAGACGTGTTTCCATTGTCGCCGCATGGACGGTTGATAAAAGCAATGATTGGTCGGCAATAAGGTTCGAAGGCCATCCTGGTGAGGCTAAGATCTTTTTGATGCCGCAAGATACGGATGACATACAACCGTTAATAAGGCTGAGTTTATAAAAGGCGAGCCCTTCATAGGTTGGAACAATTCTAGCAGCCGTTCCCACCATTGCATGTCTCAACAAATTCCTTCTCTGTCGTTTTAGGATAAGTAAGTAAACCAGTTATTGACAATCTTGCGCGTTATGTAAATTTGAGACGGCATTACGTACCCTAAAACGGTGTGCGACCCTGGACATTGGCAATTTGAACAAAGCTTTTCCTCATGAGCCACAACATGTGCTTGGGGAAAGAGGGATGCTATATTCGAAAGTTCACTGACGAGCATGACGGAACAGGTGTTGGACAATGCGCTAGCAACCCGACTTTGCGCAAACGAGTGACTCGGACATCGTATGGCGCTGAGAAGCAGATGCGACTACTTGCACAATTACCATTATGAGCAAGGTAATTGACACGCCTATGTTTGCTTGTTCAGTGATGCCAAGATCATCTGTCCTTGAGGGCCCGGGATCCGGCCGCAGGTTCGGGTGAGTTGTTAACCACGTCACAGCGCCGAGGGAGCGCGTGGGTGTGAAGATAGATTGGTTGGTCGTAGCAATTCGCCAAAGAGTGGGATGGAACTCGGGCGGAATATAACACTCAGCTACCGAAGATGCTTTTCACGCGAAGGTTGGAGTAGATGTGTAAAGAGAAGGTACGCAAACACAGCGACGAATTCGTGACAAATAGACGGAAAGAATGATCATGTGGACGGCTACGTCAGCTCAAGCTAGACGTAGCCGCAAGCTGAACGTTGCATGAACCTCGTTTGTCTCAGAGTAAGGATATCTGTCATAGATCTTCGACCAGGGCGTTGTTAACAAAACATGGCAGCTGCTCAAAATGGAGGCACACAGCAATAGTATGGTTGTCGATCCAGGCGGACTTTGTGCCTGAAGTGCCAAGTGCAACGGTGTGAGACAACATTCGTTCGTACGTCGAAGGAGATCTTCCGGGTGGCTGTCATGGGCATATGCATGTGGAGGCAGATGTGTGATGCGATGTGATACGTATGATGTACCGTACTGTAAGCGGGTGTGTGTGCCTGCGGTAGCTTGCAGGAATAGCGTGTGGACACTTGGTTATTGCGTTGTCGGGTGGATGGTGATGTTTACGTTTGGTTGTGATGGGTGTTTCTTTGTTGTTTCATGAGGATGAGAGCGGTGAGAACAAGATAGGAACCAACAAAGATAATTCAGGGTGGTGGGCTGGAAGCAGGCCGGCTAGGATATCACATCGATGTTAACATGGCAGGTACTACGGATACATCGTAGACGTGCGGGAAAAGGGAAAAGAAAGTAGGAAGGAGGGGCACAATTAGTAGCTGGAAGGAGATAGGAATTATAGGTAATGTCAATGTTAACTCGCCTGATAGTATCCTGCAAAGTTGCAATGCTTCAATGCACAATTAGTGAAATCAAATGCAAGTATGGTAGATGGAACGGTCTGTGATTTGCTCCAGTCAATTCCTTCCCGTCGTATCAAGACTTAAGTGCTTGCTTCTCAGCTGTTCTGTCCACCATCTTTAGGAACGGTACCTGAAGTCCTGAACGTCTAACCCGACCTATGGCAGGTGTCGCTCCACGCGCCTTCTCATTAGACTTCTACCCTGGCGTGCCTGGCTGCCGTTAGTGGCAGCTTACACAAATGCTTACGCACGGCCCATGTCTTTTTAACCACATCTGTCCTGTTTTCCCCACTTCTTCCCCTCAACTCCAAGTTTCATCTTGAACCTCACTGTCTCATCGCTTTCGAATATTCATGTCACATACCTACCTACAGTACTTTGTCGATGGCGACTTCGTACCTGATTTTGTCAAAAATAATATAGAAGCTATTCTGATATCAACGCACTATTGGCGAAATTCTCTGCATTCCCAGCCGCGCCCGCTACTTGAAAAGAACGCAGGAACTAAGTTCCAAGACTGGCCCACCACGTTTACCTACTCTTGCTATCTAGCGCGCTATCCTTTACAAAGCAATACTCTAGCCTATTTACATCTCACTACTGAGTCAGTTCGTTTCGGCAGTCGATACTTGCGACTTGAACTGGAGTCCTTACGTCGCTCGGCCGATTTTCAGTTTGCCTGTCTCCTCTTATCCATCGGATACCGTGGCCACGACCAACGGACGAGACCGACCATATCGGCGACCGCACTCGCTACGCGCTGTGTTTATCCCTCGTGTTTTGCCTCATCACCCTCCTCTCTTCTGTCGGCTTCCCCATTTTCTGTCTTTGATCTTTGACCAGAAGTCCACTTCGGTGCATCATCCGTTATAAACACACCAACTAGCGCAGTCAGGTCTGCGGAGCCTCAACCAAGCAGTACATGTGACGACCACTTGACAGTTGCTTTACGCTTGGTTTCCGGCGCCTCTCACCCGCGGTTTATCGTCACGCCTGAGCTCCAAGATTTGGGTTCCCTTGATATTAGGAGTTGTCTCATTGTTGCACTCCCCAATTTCACACCCTTGTCCGGTGCTCTCCGTCGCCTGTCGCGCGTCCAACTCAACACCAGATCGTCATGAACGCTGTTGCCACATCGCCCGACCATGTCATTTCACAGGTACATCAGCTGTCGCTCGCGTCACCCCGCCCCGAGGATCCCGACTGTCTAGCTCTAGCCGGGGATGGCAAATTACCCAGCCTTGCAAGTCCAGTCACTATTGATGCCCGAGCAGACGTTACCTCGAAGGATTCCAACCTTCTGGGGGTACCCTACCAGGCCTCCTCGATCATTGGTACTTGTTCTGTCTCCTCGCTGTCAAGAAGCACCGAGGGTAGTATCAGACCCCCGGGAACCATTACCCAGTATCACTCTTTCGAGGATCTGCCAAACGAGGTTTTGTTTCACATTATGGGTTTCCTGGACGTAAACGACCTCCTGTCAACGTCGAGGGTAAGTAATGAACATCTATTGTCAGCAAGAACTCAGTCCACTCCCTGATATCCCGGAGGTATCCGTGCGGCCTACTTGAAGATTGCCCTCACAACACAGGCTCTCCAAAAACCTGAGGCTAATAGAGAACTAGACAAGCCATCTGCTTCGCGACATATCTCAAGCTCCTATTTTGCACCGTTACCGGCTTCAGCGAGTCAGGACAGACCTTGTGTCGCGTCTTTTGTCGCCATCTCGCCCGTCTCTTGCTGACCTAATTGCTCGTTCTATTTTCAGGACACATACTTCCATAGTTTCACGACGTCTGGCCCGATCCTTAGTCTCAATCCGCCTTTCTCGACGTTTGGCAGCAAGACCTTCGGCCGCATCTTTAGTTGAGCGTTCGGTGTTACCAAAGGAGTGTGTCCCTGGAATGACCTCAGTGCATGTCGCGCCAGCAATCGTAGCCAAAAAGAAGGCTGTCGAGAAAGAGAAAGTCAAGGATGGGCTTCGGCAATGGCTCGCGTCCCGATGGAGGCGTGAAGTTAGAGAGCGACAGGATGGTGTAAGAAAATGGGAAGAGAGCCGTGGGGTAGGGCGTGTGTGGAGGCTCCGTAGATTCTGGGAAAGGGTCAGCCGAGGTGAGGAATGGGAAAGATCTTGGTAAGTTAGTGATGATGACTTGTGCGAGGTGAGTGGTTGTAGTGCAGCATATGGGGCTTTGTCATATCAGCTACTCAGGCGGCGATGTTCATCACCGAGTCTGATTCCCTTTCTGTAGTTCGTTCCGTCACGTGGTCACAGCCCCAGCGAGAAAGTGTCAGTGGTGAAAGTGGCGGCTCTCCGATGACTCTCATCCTGTCAGCAAGACTGCTTGTATGATACATTATGTAGGTGGTTGTGGTGATGTTACAAAAATCGACAAACTCCGTCCCTTGCACCGGTCTGTCCAAGGCTGCCACCGAGCCTTTAAGGAACAGTGTTTGTTGTTATTATTGAGGTATGCGTCGTCTTAGGCTGTTCGGAATCTGAAGCCGTCCCAATCATCATCCTCATCTTCGTCCTCGTCCTCGTCTTCCTCGTCTTCCTCGTCCTTCTCGTCGATAACCGGTGTTTCTAAATTCGCCTTACCCATACCCGTAGGTTTTTCAGCATGGGCTTCTTGACCGAAACTTCCACCTCGTTTGCGCAAAGCTTCCCTTTTCTCTTTAAGGCGCCTTACACGGGCTTCAAGCTCTTCCATCTCCTCAAACTCTTCCTCCAAGGCGCGGGTCGCCTCTTCCTTTTCGTCCTCTAGATCAGCGTCAGCTTGAGCGCGTTGCTTTTCTGCCTCCTCCTCCTTTTGGGCATCTGCAGCAGCAGCTTCCTCTGCCGTCATAGCAGGGGCAGAAATGACCGCATCTTCGTCATAGGGGGCTGTTGTAGCAGCAATGTCGGCTTCGAAAGCTGCCCACTCTGCCTCATCGACCGCTGCCGCCGTGGTCGCTGGTCGCTCATCCGTTGCCAGGCTACTAGGACGACGTGAAGGGAGTGTGGTGGTTCCATTTTGTGAGGTGAGGTTGTTAGACTGGCCTCCAGGAGTGGAAGCTGAAGAGCCGTCTCTGTGGGCTGGGGTTGCGGGTCGCGATGGAATCTGTATCTCGACTCCTTGTGATGGCGTTGTCGACGTCCTTCTAGTCAATCGAGGTGGCGTCAAATTCTGGTCCTTAGAATCTTTATCCCCTTCAATGTCTTCCGTCTTGTTGCGTTTTCGCCTACCATCGTCCATTTCGACATCTCCGTCCCCGTCATCAATAGCCTCTTCGGTAGCGTCATGTTTTCGCTTCTGTGCGGATTGTTGTGGATTGCGCCCATTTGTAGATGTTGCAGTTTGGGCTTTTATCAAGCGAGTCTTGTGCGCCTCGCTTCGGACATGCGAGTCCCATAATGTCTCGGTTTTGATCTGCTCATGGCAGAGAGTACAAAGGAGTTTGCCTGCTTCGGAGTAGACGGCATAGGGGTGTTCGATACGACGGGCAGCGCGCTGTTGCCGTAAAAGAGATCGTACGTCAGACATGGGTATGGATTATAAGGAACGTCGGTAATTTGGTAGAGAAAGGATGCAGGAAGGGGTGATTCCAGGTCGAGAAAGGTGCTGAGGGAATGCGATGTCTGTTGCTCAAGTGTCCAACCGATGAAACCGGTAAGGGACAAGGTATGTCAAGAAAAATAGCTTTGCATGGGCAATTGTAAAGTGAGAGGAAAGAAGACAATGGATGAAGAATGGTTATGACGTTGGACTTTTGGAGAATCAGTGTCGTCGAGAGGGTAACAAAGCGAGGTCAGCAACCACCGACGATTAACCGGCGCAAACTTAAGCTCAGGTGTTCTATTCTGAAGTCCGAGACCATCTTTAATCCATATTGATGTTTACTGAATATCTTTAACATTTTCCTTTTGTCTTTCACTCAAAATCACCATCTTCCAGATAACACGCACTTATTGTTCTTCATTCAGGTGGATTCCAAACATCCCGCCAGTCTCAGTTCCCCCACCACAAGCTAACAAGCTACAAGGAAAGCTTTACACTTGTAGGTGCTCAGAAGAACCGCAAACCAAACTTTGTCTTAGCTCGACGAGCCGCATTTTGACTTGCCATATTGTTCACCTTTTCTCGACTATTACTTTAATCGCTTTATGAGGCCATCTCAAATCAACAGCTCAAAGTATGGCCGAACAACAACAAGAGGCGCAGCCTCTCTCCTCCATGTTCCCTAATCCGCCGCCCTTTTGGCAAGAGTTTACACCAGATAGAATATCACGTATTCAAGAACTGAGGACACCGTATATCGCCCAGAATGGAGGGGATCCTTTGACGGTTCGCGTACCCGATGTCCCAGAAGATCTCATCAATTTACAGCCACCAGCTGAGCCGGCAGATGGGCGCTGGCGCGTATTTGGTGACCAATATATGGTAGGCTCGCTCAAGTAAACTTGTCTTTCAGGGCGAAGGTTAACTGAAGTTCTCTAGCTTGATGATAAGCTCCCAACTCTGGAGGAGCAAGGCATCACGAATCTCCCTTCATCATCACAGTCTGAATCCAAGGACGCCAAGCGTTTTGACCGCGCTTTTGAACTCAAGCGCCTAGCCAAATCTCTTCTGCTCAATTTCCTCGAGCTTTCTGGCACGTTGTCGCAGAACCCGTCGCATGCTGAAGCAAAGGTCCAAGACTTGCGTACTCTATTCATCAATTTTCATCACATTCTTAACGAGTACCGGCCACATCAAGCGCGAGAATCTGTCATCGCACTCATGCAGGAGCATCTTGATCGCACGCGCACTGAAACCATGGCTATTCGGACACAAGTGGACAAGGCTCGTCGGGTACTCGATGGCTTAGGCAGCTTGAGCGTACCCGATGTGCCGAAGGCTTTAGGAGAACAGGCCGATGAGGAAGATTGGGATGCTCTTGCAAAGCAGAGGGAAGCATATGTATGGGCTGCTACGGATGTTTTATTTACTTGAAGAATGAATGACAAACTGGAGTTTGGGACAAGATCTACACAGCCAGACTTGTTTTTGTTACTACAGGAGTTATAGGATAGTTATCAGCCTTCGAAAGTCGCGACAGGTTAATTTTATGCACGAGATTAATATTTATCTTATCATGTTTGCGCGTGTTGGATTGGACGCTGGCCACGATTTTCTTAGAATAGATAGGAGCCTGATATGCGAATTACAAGCAAATAGCCACTTGCTTTTAGAAGTATACAGGCATGAATAACAAAACTATGCACGCGCACACACATAGAGGGAGCATAACGTCGGACTAATTAGATCTATCATAAAATTCGTTCCTGTCCTCCATGTGGGTAAATGAGAAGATCGCAACATCTGGGTCGTAGAAGAACACAAAAAGAGTCGTGAGACTATCAGAAAGGGGTAGTTGATATAATGGAAATATCAAGTCAACGATACAGCTGAAAGAACAGCCATAAGCAATATCCAGTAGGGTCATAAGATAAAGTTGTAAGCTTACATCATCTTGTAATGATATCTCATTGCTTCATTGAACCTTATTGTTGCATTATTGTTGAGGTTTTATAGTTATACCGACTACCCTTTACTGTAGCATTACAGTTCTTCCTTTGATGTATCCCTTCACAAAAACAGCATCATTCCCCAGCAGCATTTCGTCGTAAAAAAGTAAATGTCTTGCCATCATGTACTGGAATTTAATGCCAGCCCCTTATAGAATGGTGCAGGGAATGCAGCAGCATTCGTAGTCACCACATTCAATGCACTTGGTCTTGGTGCCTGTGGCCTCGGAGGGCTTGATGATGGACTCGGCGATCGAAGTGGCGGCGCTTCCGGGACCGTTACGGTCGTAGAGGCATTGAGAGGATCCGCAGGCCATTTTGGGTGTTGTTTAAGGGTTGATAATCTGAAGTGCAGCGGGTCTACAATAGGCTGTTTAGCTTGCGGATGGCTTCGGTAATATGGGTTCAAGGCGGTGATACTCACCAACGTGTAAGTAAAGCACGAGATGTTGACGTATTAGGAGAAGGAAGCTGGCAAATTTGGAGTTGAAACTTGAAAGTGAGACGCAGATAAGGAAGATTTGGCTCCAGGGCTTGGGCCATGAATTGAATGAACCAAGGCGACTGCCGTTCTGTCTTGTACGTACCTGCCACGCCTGCCTCCCTATTTTTGGATACTGGCCTATCATGCACGATATGATTACGTCACCAACAAAGACCTCTTGTCCTTGTGGGGTTGGGTTTCAACGTGTGCACCCCGGATTTGATCCGTTTTCTTTTTGGCAGAGATCGATCCTCCAGGCTACTAAAGCTAAGCCTCGGCCGCTACCGTGTTCAGCCATTTCTAACCAAGCTTTGGCTGAATATTTATGTTTCGATGAGCAGGGCATCGTTAGTCACTCGGTTGTATCTGAATTTTTTATTCCTAGATGCCTTCGCTCGGTGTGTGTATGTGCTTCCTCAAATATATCTTTCAAACGCCATCTTAAGCAAGATGTATATCCATGACGTACAAAACTTATCGTGACACCGAGGATCCGGAAACCATCGATTAACTGTTACAACTTCATGGATGATGCTAAGCAGCTTTCACAGTAACTAACTTACCATTTTTGTTGACTATTTAACTTTGCCATCAATTTACTTCCTGTATTTAGCCCAGTGCAATTCCACATACATTCAAAGAGGCGTGATATAGATCCCAATTCTGCCTATTTAATGCAAAATACCCCTCAGCTAAAGAATTGTAGAGCTGTATCATGAAAGCAGTTTGGAGTCTGACCAATATCACATGAATGGTATATAGGTCCTGAGGCTGATGTCATAGACATCAAGGTGACGATCCTCTGACAACAGAAGCAGGGGAGGAGATTTGTTCTTAAGTTGACTGGACTTGCATGAGCGATAACGTTCAATCTTTGAACCTGAATCCTGAAATAAAGTTATTCTGAGAAATAAGCGCAATTGCAATCATGTCCACAAGAACTCAACCACCAGGTGTTGCCTCGCCGCCTCAAACTGAACAAGAGCAGGTCAATACTCAACAGTACGCGAGCGACAATAATGAACACTATGCTAATTCAATGGCTACCAGCGAAATATTGACCTTTGCAAGGAGTATATGCGCATTGCATACTCGCCAACTGAGAACAAAGGCGCATCATCAGTCCAGCATCTCTGCCACCCAGACAGCTGGTTTTGGGCACCCGCTACATTCCCAGGCTGCGAAACGCCTATGGATTACGCCGACTCCCACTCAACCGTCATGGCTAGCGTAGCAGATCTCAAAATCATGCGTTTTGACCAGGCGTGGGCCAAAGATGGACATGTCCTGCTGAGATATACGGCCCATGGCAGTCATTGTGGAGAGCCATACAAGGGTATTGAGAAGACGGGCAGGCACGCGCAGTGGTGTGCAGCAGCCATATTTGAGGTTGAGAATGGCAAGATTAGGAGCTTTACAAAGGACTGGGATCAAAAGACTATGCAGGTAAGGAAGCTCCTTTACCAACTTGATGAGTGTACTACTAACCTGTATTCAGATTCAACTTGGATGGGCGCCTGTGCAGGAGAGCGAAGATCCAAGATGGAATGTCAAAGCATTGAGCAACCCCGAAGAGGCCAGGAAGCAAAAG
The DNA here is from genome assembly GCA_013186375.1 of Fusarium aywerte. Classification (NCBI taxonomy): domain Eukaryota; kingdom Fungi; phylum Ascomycota; class Sordariomycetes; order Hypocreales; family Nectriaceae; genus Fusarium; species Fusarium aywerte. The sequence continues at coordinate 54,106 of JABCQV010000191.1, read as the reverse complement.
AGCTAGGTCAGGATAACACATACATCGGCAATTCAGCGAGTCAGCTTCTATCCTACATGTATCCATAAAATCACTATGACTGAGGGATGCAAAGCTGTGCCAATAGCGACATATGCCGACTTTGCAATATATACTACAGTACTTCAAACTCTGGTACATACGACCAAAGGTAGTGGAAAATACGGGATCCCGTCCGCTCTCCCATAGTCAAGCCACTAACCGGCGGATTAGTAGTTGGGTCGGTGACGACCAGCGAATCCCCGCTGTTGTATGTTTTTTGTTCCTTTTAACTGTTTTTTATTTACCTTTATCGCAACTTTTTGTCATTCGGAACTGCAAACAGATTATGAACTTTATTAGAAATGCAAACTAGGATTGAGATTTGTATTTACAGTAACATCGAATCACGCAACCTCGTTCCATCACGATTGGAAAGTAAATGTGAGTAGTTTAACGAATTGAATGCCTAGCTACAAACAAGGAGGTAAGGGGTGTAAAAAGAAATAAGACCCATGGCTTCCGCGTCGCCCGAGTGTCATGAATCCAAAAAGTCCGTATCATTCCATCCGCAACAGTAGAAACCATGTCGACTAACCATATATAAGAAAAAGAAGCAGTGAGGCTTCTCAAAAGACCTTACCACCAGACTCCCACACGCCTTTTACTGGTATCATTGGGTGATGTTATTCCCTCCGTTTGTCCTGTCAACATTATCATGATGCAACAGCTCCTCCGTTCTTCTCACTTGTCTCTCTCTCTAGCAGAATGCCAAGATGCTGGAGATCATCACGCGCCTTGGGATCACGTTCCAGAACTCTTCGAACGACTTCCCACTCCTTACGTGCCATCTGATACGCTTGAGGTAGAATAAACTGTACAGTTGGCGCGTTGATCCAAGGTCCAAGCATTTCCTGGGCCGCGGCCATGCCCGCTTGTTGGGCCTGGTGCTTGTAGGCTTCTGAGGTTTTGGGGGGCGCTGTTGATGGCGGCGGCGGTTTAGCATACTTCGGCGGTTGCGGGATGGGCACAGGTGTTTGAGTCGCAGATTGCCATTGGGCCGGGGATGACTGCTGCGGAAACCCTCCTTGAGGTGCTTGTGGGGTCGCAGGTGAGAACGCAGGACCGGTTGATGCTATCGAATTACTCCTCTGCGCGTGAGCTGTAGGGGTTGGTGACCCTACGCTACTAGCATCTTGCTGAGCAGCAACTCCATCTTTGAGTTGCTTGAGTTGCTCAGGCTCGGTGTGATAAACAAATACAGCTAGTAACATGGGCTCTTCGCGCACCCGCGGGATCTTGTTATCAACTAAATTGAGCATAAACTCAGGATAGTTATCCTCCCCTGGTGGAACAGGCACGAGATAAGTATCCCGAACGTTACCGATAGCTTTGTCTCCTATGACACCGTAACGCTTCTTGTCGGTGAAATACTTGAGAAGAGCAAGAAATTCGGGATGCGCAACGGGAGATACGGGCGTAAGGGACACGACGATAATGTCAGTCGATTTGCTGTAGCGAAGACCGCAAAGATATTCGATAGCAGCGTGCTCAGTAATTCGACCAGCCACGGTCAACTTCTTCGGGATCAAATTTGACCATGGTCCAACCGAAGCAAAGTTGGCTCCACCAATATACTTGGCCGTTGCTTGGAAATCAGCAATCGAACTCATGGCAAGAGAGCCACGCCAGACAACATCAGGGTCCTGAGTTTCCTCTGTAGGTGAGTAAGGGGGTGACTCGTTTTCATCCTCAAGCATACGGTCCACATCGGGATCTACACCGGGACCGTTGGCTCCAGTCGCTAGGGCTGAAGGCCTACGGTTCTGAGAGGTAGTTGGTGACTTGACACTCGAGAAGACCTTGGCGATGTCGAATTCGGCTTGACTTGGCGTTCGTTGCTTGTCATCGTTTTGCTGTGGGTGTGAGGCCAGGTCGGCCTGGTCGCTAGCAGCAGGCTCCTTCTTAACAGTCTGAGGGTCTGGACGGCGAGGTCCTGGCGGGAGGGGTACGGCAGAGTCATTGACAAAGGTTTCATCATCAACAACCTCCTCGCCCTTATGAGTTCTTCTGACACGAGGTCCTGTTTCGGAGGTATATAGAATTGACTGCTTCTCAGCCTTGGCCTTCATTTCAGCGGTTTGCTTCTGCATCTCTGATGAGGCAAGCTGATCTGATGTCATGGTTGCCAAGGCAGTAGGAGACAGGGTCTTATAAACAAGTCTATGGCACAGCTCTGGGTTATTCTTCAAGTTGAAGCTCAATGACTTGATTTGCTGGTTGTACTCTTTCTGTCCCTTGGTTACGGGATAGGCATCATACACGCTGCGCTCAATCTGGATTGCGAAGGTCTCGGACATAGACTCAACAGTACTGCCTTCCTCGAGTTCAAGATCGCCATGCTTTAGCATCGATGCTAAGACATGACTCAGAGACTTACTCAACGCTTTGGCAGGTCCTGTTCTGGAGCCAGACAAATCTGCGATCGAAGCGGCGAGATCATCTGGTGGTGTATATGAGACAAGAACAGGTTCGGCTTCATTCTCCGACACACGACGAACCTTGGCCGACTAGATGAGTAATTGGTCAGTATCATTCTTTTCAGATCAGCGAGATGGTAACATACCTTGCCATCCGCATCCTGGGAATCCTCTCGACTCTTTCGCTTCCCAGTCTTTGCGTCCTTCTTGTCTTTCGTTGCGTCCGGTGCAGGAGACGCCTTGGCCTTTGACTTGTCTTCTTCCTTAGTCTCACTATGTCGCTTGCCCTTTCCTTTACGTCCGCCACGTTTCTTCTTCTTGGATTCCTCCTCGTGTGTTTTGCGCCGGGCTTCCCAGGGCTTCTCTCCTTTGGCCATACCATCGAGGAGCTCCTTGTGATCGTCTGGACGGCATTGTTCACACCAATAATGCTCGGGGATTTCGTCATCGAATGAGCTTACGCCTACGCAGACATTGTGTTGCCATGCGCCGCAGGTTTCGCAGGCGATCCAGGCCTCGCCGGAATCCTCATCTTGTTCTGTGGCACCACATACACAGCGGATCAGCTCATCTTCCTCCTCTTCTTCTTGTTCCTGCTGCTGTTCCTGTTCCTGTTCTTGTTCCTGCTCTTGCTCTTTAGCTTTCTTAGTTTTCTTAGTTTGTCGCTTCTTAGGTACAGTCGCAGGCTCAAGCTCATCGAATGATTTGGTGTGTTGGCCTTTTGTGGCGCGTACCGATCGTCGGGGTTCTGCTTCGCCTGAGTTGTTGCTGTTAGTTGGTGCTTTGTAACTCTTGGTGTGGCAATGATTGTCGCGATTTGGGTATGCCTTGTCTGCCACAAGCTGAGAGGGCATTGAGGACTCTGCAAATCGTTGTCGCTTACCAGACATGTTTAAAGTAGGTGACAATGCTCGCAGCACGGTGTTGGGAAGTGCGACGCGTGTCAGTACCGAACGGCGTTGACCGATAAGGTAGTGAGTGGTGTTGGAGCGATTTCTACTATTGCAACAAAGCGCAGGATGATGTGCGCCCTTATACGGGCATTGGGGTAATTACGTGGGAGATGATTGAGAGTCACGACTATGTCAAGAACAGCTTCAGGTTCTTCCCAGCTGATCCACGCGCAGATGCTTTTCTGTCTCTTCAACCTCTACACGTCTTGGCGCAAAGAGATGCTCCAATAGTACTGGTACACAGGGATTTCAGGTGTGCGCGAGTTGAAGGATAAAGTCGCTTGTTGGTGAGCCGTCTAAACCGAGAGTAATGGTATCTTCAAGCCTGTCGAAAGGCGTCGCAAACTCAGCTAAGGTTACGCGACAACGTTGTGGTGATGTAGATCCAGTATCAGTAAGATGGTGCGGGTCGCGTGCCGAGCCTAAAAAGACGCGCGCGCGCTTTAAAAGTCAAGTTCCCAGACGAAACTCAAGACTGTAGCACAGAAGAACAATACAGCGCTGTCACTTTGAGTTGGTTGGGAAGAGTGTCGTTTGAATGATCGCTCGAGATGATGATGATGTAAAAGATAAGTGCTGAGATTCTGGAAGCTGGAGGGGCTGGAGCTATGCGGAGGAAGGTATGAAAACTTCGGCACTAGAAAGATTCCGCCCGCCGCTCATGCCCTACAGTGGTTGAAGTGGTGGTCGGGTGGCAGGTGGCAGGGGACAGGATAAACTCGCGCTTGTGACAGACAATTCAATTCGGGAAGTTGCTTGTCTTTGCGTGTCCACAAAACGAAGCTGTTGATGCCTGATTGTGACAAAGTGTTTGCCTGAAAATCAGCCATTATCTAGAGACGTCAGCAAGAGGAAGAGCTTCGATTAGTCATGCCGCTTTTATCAGCCTTGCAGGCTGATCGTATCGGATTGGCTGGCGACCGGTCCCAAAGTAAGGCCTGAGGCAACACATCTCAGCCTCACATAGTAGCTCAGCTCAGCAGCAGAAAGCTAACGCGGCGCGGCGGCCTAGAGCTCCGTTACAGGTAGCCAACTGGAACCTGGGCTGTACCGACGTAAACGAATCCACAGCCTCAACTCCAACAACCCAATCCTCACCATCACAACGGCTCTCTATCACTATTCGCCTGGGCTTTGTTGAGACTCGTTCTTTGTTAATACGTTCAATTTCGACGTCCCAAGGTTTTCACCATGTCTCGCCGTTACGATTCCCGAGTGCGTTGGCCCTTCAAGCTCCGTTACCTGGAAGCTCTCCCACCTAGGTAGCTAACCGATATCTATAGACAACCATCTTCTCACCAGAGGGCCGTCTTTACCAGGTCGAATACGCTTTAGAAGCTATCTCACATGCAGGTACCGCCATTGGTATTCTGGCCAAGGATGGTATTGTCCTCGCCGCCGAGCGAAAGGTCACCTCAAAGCTGTTGGAGCAGGACACTTCCGCCGAGAAGCTCTACATTTTGAATGAGTGCGCAGCTCCTCCGTGCTAAGGGCTCGCCCTATGTAGAACTGCCTGGCTAATCTGTGTCGTCTGTATAGTAACATGATCTGCGCCGTTGCTGGAATGACCGCCGATGCCAACATCCTTATCAACTACGCCCGACAAGCCGCCCAGCGATACCTCCTCACCTACAACGAAGACATCCCTTGCGAGCAACTCGTGCGCCGACTTTGTGACTTGAAGCAAGGCTACACTCAGCACGGTGGTCTACGTCCATTCGGTGTGTCCTTCATCTATGCCGGCTGGGATCCTCGAAGGCAGTTTCAGCTCTACCTTAGCAACCCCTCCGGCAACTACGGTGGCTGGAAGGCTACAAGTGCAGGTGCCAACAATGCCAGCGCACAGAGTCTGCTCAAGCAAGACTACAAGGAAGACTGCACTTTGAAGGAGGCTTGCGGTATGGCAGTCAAGGTTCTTAGCAAGACGATGGACTCGACCAAGCTGAGCAGCGAGAAGAGTACGTTTCGACATCAGATCACTAGCAATTACCCCGCTAATATATGTTCTAGTTGAGTTCGCAACAGTAGGACAGACCGAGGATGGCAAGATCTACCACCGCCTGTGGAGCGCTGATGAGATCACGGCGTTGTTGAAGGAGCACGATCTGGCAAAGAACGAGGAGACAGAGGAAAAGTAAGGAGTAAGGCAATAGATTCTTGATAGATGGGGTGAAAGGAATGCGGGGCCACTCTTATCTGCCCCTGTACAATAATATCATGAAATGACCATATGACAAGACGAGACGTAATTTGACTCTTGACCTCACCAAAGTCTATGATTGTCGCTGAAGGAAATGATAATTCGATCAGAAACGGGATGCAATTCGGATGACGTTGAGGCATCTGAATCAAGTATGCAAACTATGCCTAACCCCAATATCAGCGTCGCGAACCTCTCAAATTGTCCATCTCGAGTCCTACATCTGTCCCTCTTGCTGCCTCCTCATCATCGGTGATGCGTTGCCAACCGGGCTGGGTATCGACCCCTGGTCGCGGATAAGGCTCGTCGCACTTTTGGCTAGATAGTCGAGGCCAGTGGCGTCTGTAACTCCAGTACGCAATGCTCATGCCTAGAGCCGAGCCCACACAAACATCGTAAACATCGTGGCGGTAATCCTCACACCGGGAAATGGCGATCAAACCTGCTCCGATGAGTGGTAGAAGGCAGACCAAAGCCCGACTCAGGTCACGGCCGCCAGCTGAGTAGCGGAAAACATGGAGCTGGCCGGCAAGGAAGAGGCTGAGGAATCCCAAACCAGCAAACGAGAAGGACGAATGGCCAGAAGGGAACGACCGCCAGCCTTCTTGGAGGATATGGCCGTCTTCTCTCGTGCACACATCGATGGTAACAAGGGTGTTGGCCTTTGTACTAACTGCAGGCTGGCAACGATCCAGCAAGTCGGGACGAGGTCGACCAACAGCGTTCTTGATGATGTCAGTGATGAAGGATGTGAGTACAATAGAGATAAGGAACGAAAGGTAGGTGACTTCATGCTTGGCAGCCGGTGCCCTTGTAACTATGTTGAAGGCAATGAGAACTCCCAGTGGTATGAACAGGGCGTATACAAAGTTCATAACTAGTGAATACTGTTAGTTGTGATGGAAAGACTAAGGCTCAGGGTTTCAAACATACAGACAGGAACGCGCTCATGAACCGCAAACGGATACGAGATCTGAAGGTCGTTGATGAAGAACATGCGATGAAACGGGTTGATGAAGAGGACCGTCTATGGATATGTTAACGCGGGTGGTACCCTCTTGCGGAACATCTTGTACGGACCAGGATCCAGCCTGCTAGGAGAAAGAGGAAGCCGACGTAGTCAGGCGCATGAGTTGTCTGTGATGTGTAAGTCTCTGTTTGGCATATATCGACTCAGATAGTGATTTACCTTCCAATACCGTCGCAGGAACGAGATAGGCCCGCCAGTAGAGACATAGTTATGACTTGGTGCCATGATTGATGACGCTGGTTGAGAGCGGGTTATGAAAGCCGGGATTGACGGGACATAAGCGGATTGCAAATAAGCGCACGACTGGAAGTGGTTATTTGTCGCAGGCTCAGGTAGATATGTGGAGGATATTTCGTCTTCTCTACCGCGTCATGTCATTAGTGAACCGCCCAAACAGTGTTCAAGAAGAGTTGACAGATTGTAGCGGATGATGAGATTAGACATGTTGCCCAAAGCGGGAATGAGGGCCCCTGATCATGGAATTTCTGGGGCCAGATTATATGGAGGCTTAGAACAGAACAGTCGCATCGATTTAGTTTAGAGAAACATTGCAACAAACATTATGGTATTGATTTTTGACCATTTTAGCCTGAGATGGTATATTCATTGCACTCCTTGTCCCCCAAAAGCCTTGCTCCTATGGGAAACATGTACTACAACAATGCTCATCACCGAGGCCTTAGGTTTGAGGTCAAGAAATAATGTTGTATATCTTCACCAAACTTACCATGCCCTACATGTAACATTTTACATGAACTTTCCCGGAACTTAGAGAGACTTCACTGCCGAAATAAATTTCTTTCTAGGTTTGTCAAGTTCAGAGCATTTTCTAGAGCTGGAAAGGCTCAACAACAAGGTTCTCAACCGGCCCATTCTCAACGTAGCTGAGCTTCAGGGTAGCCACCATCCATTTCTCCTCCACTATTCGCTGGGTCCAAGCTCCTTTGGACTTCTTCTCTTTGAGATCATAACTTTTTTTGCTGTTGCTCTATCATCCCACACCATTGACATCAATCAACTTTTGTAAATAAAGCTTGCGCGCTTTAGAAAATAACGATCCACTCATTCCAAACGTACTCGAATATCGTCAGCTGTTCCTATCACCCTCCTGATCTCAAAACCGATGTCATAGTTTGCGACGCGCGCGCCGAACGAAATGCTCAAGTCGACGCATACACCCTCGGCAGCTGCCCTGGCGCCGCTACCTCCAGGGTGGTCTGAGCATACAGCGCCGACAGGCCATACATACTATTATAATGCTGAAACAAAAGAATCAACATACAAGCGACCAGGAGTCCAGCCTCCTCCGCAGCCTGCGCAAGCACCATCGCCTGCATACCCTGCTTATGGTTCAATACCCTCTCTAGCCGACCCAAATGTCGCCAATGCTTATATGGCGCAATTCAACCAAGAACAGAATGGGCAGAGACAACATAGTTCACGAGGCGGGCATGGAGGTGGCCGCGGGGGATTCGAAGGTCGACCTCGTCCACAACCTGTGGACAAGCCCAGGAGGAAAGAGCCGATCCCAGGCTGTGAACCGTGGATTCTAGTCTACACCAAATACTCGAGACGATTTGTGTATAACCCTGTTAAGAATGCTAGCTACTGGCGCATACCAGAGAAGCTGATGCCCGCCATTTTGGAGCTTGACAAGGCACGACTGAGGAAGAAGGCAGCAGGTGGATCGGAAGAAGAGACGGAAGCTAAGCAAGACGATAAAGCAGAGGAAAAGATGGAGGAGAAGGCGGCAACACAGAAGGCAGATGTTCCCACGACGGGCCTGGATGACGACAGCGAATACGAAGAGGTTGAGGTGACGGACGACGAGGGTGAAGGCGAAGGCCACGGGGATTACGGTGACGGGGAACACCCATCCAAGAGGCAACGGACTGCAGATCCCGAAGTCGACGACGACGCACCGTTGGAATTTACAGAAGCCGACTTTGCAGCACAACTACAGGCCATGGGAGACGACTATGGTCTTGAACCGGGCGACTATGACGATGGCAACGCGGAAGAATGGCCCGAAGGTGCTGAGGGAGTGCCCCTATCCGAGGAGGATGCCAAATACCTATTCAAGGATCTTCTGAATGACTTCAACATCAACCCCTACAGTCCATGGGAGAAGCTTCTGGAGGAAGGCAAGATTATCGATGATTTGAGATACACTGCACTCGGCACCACGAAAGCGCGCCGGGATTGCTGGGATGAGTGGACGCGTGAGAAGATTGCAGAGTTGAAGGAGCAACGAGCGAAGCAGGAAAAGCGAGATCCTCGTATTGCTTACATGGCATTCCTGCAAGAAAAGGCAACCCCGAAGCTGTACTGGCCCGAGTTTAAGAGGAAGTACAAGAAGGAGGACGTCATGAAAGATCACAAGATCACGGACAAGGATCGCGAGAAGGCGTATCGAGAACACATTGGGCGGCTGAAAATGCCCCAATCTAAACTCAAGTCCGATCTGACGGCCCTGCTCAAGGCCCAGCCTGTACATCTGCTTAATAACAAGTCGCTATCTATCGGCTTACCCGACCCGGTCCTCACCGACATTCGATACATATCCCTCGAGCCTCAGATTCGCGATCCCCTGATCGAGGCTTACGTGAGCAACCTACCTCCACCACCGGAGGACCTGGATGCGGCCAAGGACGACGAAGAACAGCGGAAGCTGCGCGATGCTCGTGAAAAGCGCGAGAAGGCACTGGAGGATAGAAATCGCGCAGTGGAGGAGCAGAGAAGGAAGCGAGAACGCGAGGTTGCGGCGAGTAAGGCCAGATTGAGAGATGAGGAAAGGGAGATTGAAATGGCGATGAAAGTAGGCAAACAGGGACTACAGAGTCAACTAGCCAGTATGAGGGATGCGGAAAAAGAGTCCTGATGAAGAAACCGTCTATTGTCTATCTATCTACCCAAAGTATATCCAATCCTAGCGACCAATCCTTGACAATATTCGAATGGTTGTAATCACAGTCCATACATGAAAGTGAACTTCTTGTCTGCGTAGCGACGATCATTGAGTCTCTCGCTCTCAATCTCTTCGGGTGTCATTGTGCTCAATATCGTTCCCTTGCGCTTGTTGACTGCTGCAAGCATGAACCGGTATGACACGTACCCGACCAACGCGATAGCTAGAAAACCCAACGTAACGTAAAACGGAACCTTGTAGTGAGGCTTATAACGCTGTCGGTACAACTGTGCACCGATCACACCTCCGAGGTTACCGAAGCCATTAACACCAAGAACTAGAGCCCGTTTGCCAGGCTCAGGCGTATTGCCACTGAGCCAGGCCATGGTGAGAGGAGCAGAGATATATACGCCCGAGAGTAGTACACAGAGCGAGATGTACTGCCCAGTGCTCGAGGAGATCGTGACGGTAAGGATGAGGCCAATGATTCCGAGTAGTAAACCACCAATGATATGATAACCTCGTTCTTTATAATGATCGGAGCTAAGAGCAAAGGCATATAGGCCAAGGGCGCCGCAGACAAAAGGAGGAACTGTCATCTAATACACAATCAGCCAGAGTTCAATTGCGATTTTCGTATAAGCGCAACATACCAAGTTCGCAAGGATAGACTCGTATCCCAACCCCTGGACGACTAGAGGCAAGAAAACTGAGAAAGCACTGCTGGGAACACTGGCGCAAATGTTAAGCACCAACACAGTCCAGAGCTTCCAGTCTTTGAGCGTCTCGACAAAATCCCTCTTGCTCAAGCGGTTCTTTTCTATACCATCTTCACTGTACTCGTGCTCTACATATTCAGCGTTATCTTGTTTCATTCGTTCGACGGCAAGCTCTCGCTCGTCCGGTCGAAGAAACCAAGCGGAACCTGGACCGTTAGGTAGCCATAGCCAGGCGACGATAGCAAAGAAGCAAGTCAGCGCCCCTTCAATGAGGAAAAGATACTGCCAGTTCTTGAGGTGGCCGCCACGGAGATGGAAGATTCCGTATGCTTGGGAAGGTTAGTTTTGGCACTACCCAGAGTTGAGTTTGGAACATACATATTGAGCCAGAGAAGGCGCCAGCGATTGCATACTGCCCATAGAAAAGGGCAAGTCTGACACAGAAATCATATCGGGGGTAGAAGAATGATAGGTACGCCACGGCTGTAGGATAAAATCCCGCTTCGAAGGCACCAATAAGCAACCGTGTGGCAATGAGGGCTCCTGAAGTGAAGTCAGAACGGGTTAACGTTGTGACATTAGTCATTAGGCAGATAAGGTCAACATACTACGTCCTTTGATAAAAGCTTGACCGATGGTCACTGTTCCCCAACAAAACTGTCAATTGTTAGCCTGTCCAGTTATTATGCTTAATCGTGGGTTGCTGTCAACTTACCATCAGAAATGGAATCCAATGCCTAGCACCAATGTAACGGCCGGCGGCGGCGGAGACAGGCTGCAGAACAACGAATGTAACGAAGAACAAAGATACAGCCTCGTTGAGGTCGTCAGGCTCTGCCCCTATGTCTGTAGTAAATCCTAGAATTGGTTAGTCAACTAAGCCTGTCGACTGAGCACTACAAAATGAAAGTGAAGAGGGCTGTTATACCTTGTGTTTCGGCATTTCCAACATTGCCGCGATCAAGACCATTAAACAGGTACAAGAGAGATAGAAGGGGAAGAAGAGCGAAATCTAGTTTCTGGTTCAATGCTCGACTTCTCTCCCTCGTTTGTTCCATCGAAGAGGGGGCGACATGACTAGATCGTGTCTTGCTCGACTGTGTCGACTGGAAAACATTTTGATCGGCCATATCGGCGGTAGTAGTAGTCCTGGAGGGGGAAGCGAGTGGTTTTCCTCACAAATCAAGGGAAAATGTGACAAATCCGTCGTAGTCTATTCTTGAAACTCCAGGAGCAGTGTTTCGGCGTCCTTGACTCACTCATATATACATCTTTTTAACAGGCAACATCGACCCATACCAGCTCCTAGAAGTTATGCCCCTATAGAGACTCGATGATAACTTCGCACAGGTTCATCAGGTCTGGGATTGTTTCGGCGACTTGTCCAATGAACCACCTTCTTGCAGTTTTCCCAGTGGCATGGTAAGCGTAAACCATGTGAAGGCCCGATCCTGGTGTCATCTTGTTTGTCACCATCCTGTGTAAATCAAGGTTTATTCTCGACCTATCATGAAGTAAGAATCTGACAGCAGACCAGACACTCGGGTTTGAGGCTGATAAGAAAGTGTCTCGAATAGGCAAATGGCCAACGCCACTGATGCAACCTTGATCGAGGTTGCCTGAGCACTTCGACACCCACTGACCGCATCTTTAACATGCACATCCAGTATGTTAATAGTGATGGAGGGCTGTGTGAGGGCCGAAGAGTAGCGGGAATTGAGCTAGGCAGGACCATATTTGACTCATTACCAAGGAGCGGAACTCGTATAACGAGTCGCCGAGCGCCTCCACATTTGTGTGCAAAACAGGGAAAGCGATTATTACATTGCCATGATGCCAAATCACGTTGCTGATGATCTAAGTCATTGATAGCGTGGGGGCTGTGTCGCTAGGGCTGTAAGGCTGACATATACCCCAGAATCGGGATCCTTTGTCTGCTTACTGGGACCCGGTACCTAGTCTTTACGCCTCGCCTCGTACAAGGGCGTAAGAATACAAAACAACGCTTCTAGAAAACTACCACGAGGCAATAATGTTACCGAATCGAGAAGTCGACCGTCCCTACGGTTCGTCAAACACGAGAGACCTCCCCTGCCTGAAACAAACGTGCCAAGTGAGATCAACTGGTACTCCACTGGGGCTTATGTTGAAGCCACCCACTGCAGCAGAATAATGGGCACGAAAGTCAAGACTATGTTATGAGACTCGAGGCGGAACTCACAGCTGGAGAGGCAAAGTCAGATAATCCCCACAGCTGCATTGATTCCGTCAAGTTTTTACATAGAGCGTGAGCTTAACGACGTTCCAAGGCACCGAAGAACACGAAAAAGGGTATATGCCGATGCGATTGGCCGAAGGAGAAACAGAAATAATGTAACTCTTCATATTGTCGGGATTAAGCCCCATGCTGGGAACTGGCTGACTCGGATTTGGCTCTCAAAGATTGGTAAAGTATTGGTCAGCTTTCTTTGCAGCTTCCTCGCCGTATCTCGATATTCCCATAGCATCGGCAACTCCGTCTTCAGTAATATAATGATCAATCAAATCGGATGGCACCCACTCGAAGTACACATTTTTGACATTGACTCGAGAGTGGGGGCCGCCGAGGAGCGTCGCGGAGAGCTCTCCCCAAGCTTGCGTAACCTCTCGAGGGTCATTCTCCTCCTGGCCTGGTGGCGAGAAGGGCAGCACTTTCTCTTTCTCAGCAAGAGTGACAATTTTCGCTTGCGGGGCAACGTATTTGGCTGTCAAGATGGTGGGTAACGAACCGACCTTGTTGCTAACTGCAGCTGTTCTGTCGATTAGATCCGCACCAATTAACACGATATCGATATCTTTCGCCGCAACACCGACACTTGCATCAGTGTGGACTGTTAGGTTAAGCATTGTATTGCCTTTGTTGACAGAATTGGCAATCGCTTGAGCCATCTTAACACCTTCGAAAAGTGGTCGAGATTCAAGCACATGGATATGCACCGGCCGCAGCGCCTTGCCAAGGACGTGATTGACGGCCGAGATGATGGTAGAGCTGGAAGAGAGCGTAAGAATTCTAATTGGCCCTCCTCCTGACGGGTGTTGTTCCAGGAAGGCCTGGAACGATGCGCCAGTTCTGGAAGTGGTAGTCTGTCGGTCCTGGGCAAACCTCTCAAGGGCCCGGATGATCTCATCAACCAAGCTGTTGTCCAGCACGCTGCTGGAAGAAAGTTTACCCTCAATTATGTCCAGACTTGACAGGACAGTGTTTAGAACCGCTGCGCCCATGCTTTCCCGTCCGTTCTTCCATAGGTGCCAGCCAGCAAACCGCACGTTTCTCCACCAGCGGTCTTGACAAGATATGTCAATGTTCCTAACCAGATCGATATACGTGCCAAGAGCCGTAGAAGCGAGCTGGCGAGCTCCGCTCTCGTGATCGTTCTGCAAAGCGATCAAGCCCTGTTCGAGGGTGTGGCCAGCTGCCTCACCTAGGTCAATCTTGAACCACACCCTTCGGAAGCTCTCAAGGATGCGCGGAACACCCCCGAAGTTATCTAAGTCGTTAACGGTATCTGGGTCGAACCATTCAAAGCCTTCGTGTTCCCAGTCTAATCTGATACCAGCTTCGCCTCGACCACCCTCAGTCTCTGATTTGAGAATGAAGGCAAAAGGATTGACTGTCCATTCCCTCCCAATCGAGTCATCGACAAAGGAGAAGGGCTTCCCTTTCCGAAAAAGGCGTAAAGAATCCTTGTTAAGTGTTGTCTCTTCCTCAACTTCTCGCCAGGCTGTGCCAAGTGGATCCGCGTCAGTTTCCTCTACACTGCCAGAGACGCCCGCATATTTGTGTCTAGATGAGTAGGTAAGCACAAATCGCAATTATCTGACAAATATAGGAAGAGACAGGGATTACTGGTAGGTTCTTACGTTACCGCTCCGGCGGAAAAGAGCAACTTGTGGCTTCTGGGCTGCATTGTCAGACGGAAATTTGAAGATGAAGCATGTCGCGACGGCTCTGCGTTTGGGAGGTGCCATTTCCGATCAGTGTCTGCAAAATCTTGGCAATTATCACTAGCGACGATGACACGAGGCAAAATTCAAGTCGTATTGGAATTTGTTTGATAGGTATGGACACTGAGAGGATAGTGAGATTACGAGTGAGATACTCTGGATACGAAGCTCACAAGAGTCACCCACTTCATCACATGACTCTCACACGTCACCCTCCTCTCACTTACTTGAGTGTTGTACAGCATCAGGAAGGAAGCGACGATTGACTTACCAGGCACATCCTTGCTCTGTTCTTACTTATTTTAATTTATCCACATATGACTTTCCTGGTTTGCGCGTCCAAAGCGAGCTTGGGAAGGTTCGTCACAATAGTTCCTGGAAATTGGAGAATGTATAATTGTCCTTCAGACGCTCAACCAAGAGTACGACGATATTCCGTGCAACTTCATTAAGGCCCGTCTTTCAAGTTTTCCCTGAACAAGAGTTTGTCTCGAAGGCCAATCTTATTATTCATTAGATGTTAATTTACAAGGTATAGGTCTAGATGAGATACCCATTGTAGGACGGCCAATCAACATCAATCCACGACACCAACTCATTATACAGCATATGGCCTTGGTCAACAAGAATTGGTTGCTGCAGCGCCTCTGAATTCAACTTGTCCGGCCATGATTGCCCCATATCTACTGTCGTCCGGTTCGCAATCGGATCGTAGGTTGTCGAAGCTTGAGTAATGTTGATAGAGCGTGTCGCAGTGTTGATGTCAACGGGTATAGGAAGTCGTTGCACGAGAACGCGAAGATCTCGAAGGACTGTGGCACCATCTCGCCCGTAATTGCTGCCCACGCGACTCTCATCCTCGAACCTCGCAATGACGAAGTCAAGATCGAGTGACCGGGCCTTTTCGGTTCTGGAAGATGGACACAGATCCTCGACCAACTGCTGCAGCATCAATATGATAGCAGCATTGAAAATGAAATGAAGGCCAGCTTGAAGTAATTTTCGAGGGTGATTCACAAGTAAGATCTGGCGCGCGAGCCGAATATTGTGCTCTGCCGAAGCAATGCATCGCTTGAGGTGAGGAAGATGGGGATGCGTGCTCAAGGAGCATTGGCGAGAAACAAGTTTTTCTGCGAATGACTTTTTGACTAAAGCGAAGAAGACTGGGCGTATAGTCAGGATGATGAGCTGCAAGGTAAAGTGAGCTTCAGAGTCAATAAGAGCTGGAGAATTAGATAAAAATACCTGGTTATAGTGCATGTGCAACAAGCAGGCGGCTGGGTCATCACTTAGTCCGTTACTCGAAAGCCGCAGTGTCGGCGGCAGGTTTAGACTCCATCCATCAAGCATACTGATCTCTCCTTCAAGTCTTTTTGCGGGTCTCACAACATCTTCTGAAGGGGATATGCGATACGTGTTGCATACGATGTGAGTTGAAATCCTTGAAAGCTGGACGTGGGCTCTGAGGCCATCGGCTGGGGGCATGGATCTGTTTGATAAGGTAAGCTGTAGAATATACAGGAGCAGCGATATGTACGTACGGGGCGTCACAAGGATCATCTAAGCGGATAGCATCATCCATGATGGTTGGGGGCCTTCCCATCAGACAGCTCAGATAGCGATCTAGCACATATAGGGTCCAGAAGACTCGCTTGCCGCTTTCGTCTAGCCAGCCCCTATGAGAACCATGCATGATGCTGATATGCATGGCGCTGCTCACGCACATGTACGCAGCATCGCGACGATTCATCTCGATCAAGTAAAAGCCCATGAGCGTCAAGGCTGCGACTTCATTTGGTGTAAAGCTTGTGATATCGAGCGGATTCCCCAAAAGCATACGGGCTCTGGTGTAGTAGTTCTCGCTGAGATGAGGGTCTATCGATATGTCCCGAGGTGGCATAATTGTAGCTTGGGACACTACAGCAAATGCAGTCTGGTATAGAGCGAGAGGGCGACATTTAGTTAGCCGGACGCTTCGTGGATCTCCCTCTAATGAAGGGATTGAAGCTGTGATTGAGAGATTCCCCCACCAGTAAATGCCGCCACTTGGCCAGTTACCGTTCCCATCTTGGATGAAGCATCGCAACTCAGACAACATGAAATCCATCTCCTGGTATGAAGGAAACCATGTAGGGTCGACATCGCGATCATGTAAAGGACGAGAGTCGTAAGTCTGATAGCGGCCAAGACTTGACAAGAACGCACTACCATCCGAGCCCGGACGAAGATTCTGGTACGCAAGCGGTAGCACAGTGGTCATGAACTCTTTCAAGTAGTCGAGAAAAGTTGCACCACTCGTCTCACCCAGAAAGCGCGCATGACCATCGGGGTCATGAAGCAGACGGCCCTCGGTAGACGCCAGATTCTCTTCTTCATCTTGCCTCAGATGCGGAGCGGATGCGGAACGTGGTAGTTGGGGAGGATGCGATCGTGATAGTCCGAGGTTAAGTTCTTGAATGCGCGCATGTGGAAATTGAGTCTGAGATTGAGACTGGGGAAGTTGCTGAAGTTGTCGATGGAAGCTAGGATATTGGAATTGAGGAAGCTCAGAAGGTCCCCTCCCGATATGTGTATGGCCGTCTATTGTCGGTGTCGAATGAGTCGTTGATTCAACGCCAGTTTCGACATCATGTCCAGATCCTGAGGCTGTCCAGCCAAGCAGTTGGGATAGCTCTTGGCGACTAGTGGCATCAGTAACAGCGTTGGATATGGCTGCGGGTACAGTATCCCGAAGCACCCGCTCATAGAGGTCGACCTTGTGTTTTAGCTCTTGAAGCTCTGCGCGTGTAAC
Organism: Fusarium aywerte; assembly: GCA_013186375.1. Taxonomy (NCBI): domain Eukaryota; kingdom Fungi; phylum Ascomycota; class Sordariomycetes; order Hypocreales; family Nectriaceae; genus Fusarium; species Fusarium aywerte. The sequence continues at coordinate 37,044 of JABCQV010000191.1, read as the reverse complement.
AGAAACCTTGTCAACAGGAAGAGGATATACGCAATCGCGTGAAGAGGACTGGCATTGCCGGCACGGGTGCTCACCGGAGCATCTGACTCTTCTCACGTTGCAAGCATTGCACCTTTAGACGAGAACATTCGTTAGACCGGATCAAGACGTGATTCTTTCCCCCAAGAGTTTGATAGCTGGCTAGGTTGTCTCAGATATGCGCGGCTACATCTGAGCAGATGGGTGTTTGTAGAGAAGATACTGATTGATCTGTAGATACCAGACAGACAATGCAGAACAATTGATCGATAATTAATCCCCATCAAAGATATGTCATATATGAACAGACACCCAGCACTAAAAATGATAGATATAAAATAGCTAACAACCGAAAAGATGACTTACGCTGTAGCGACACGCTTGCGGTTCTCGGGAGCAACCTTGTGTCGGCGGGGATTAACAGGAAGTCTTCGTGGAGCAGACGAAGGATTAGCTGTAGCTGTAGATGTAACTGCAGCAGTAGACCGAGGCCTAACCGTCTGTGCTCCAGCTTCAATTCCCGTTAGGCCAGACTCAGGTCCAGAGTCCTGGGGCCCGAGAGACTTCATGGCTTAGTCGTCGGGTAGTAGTTAGGGTCGTGGGCTTGTTTTCCCAAGAGGAGAACAGAACATTCGTCGTATGCTTCCATTGACTGAGAACCAGTCAGCCCCTGTTCACTGCTGCTCAGTTGACTTGATTTTTGTTGCTTTCCTACCTTGTTCAGCTTGGCAAGGTAGGCAGTAGGTAAGGTAAGGATGGTTAGGGGCCCAATACTACTTAGTAGGTACCTAGGTACTGTAAGCTTGGGTGGTGGTGTCCCCCACTCAAACTACCTAACCACCCAGGTTCCTTCCCGCTCTGGTCCTGTCCTGTTCTGTAGACTAACGCACAGAAACAAGAGACGGGACGAGACAGGACGCCCTTTTCGTCGGTGCGGAAATTGGGAGAAACAAAATCGAAACGGGGAATCGCTCAATCATTTATGGAGAATTCACATCATCAAGAGTAAAGAAAATAAAAATTAAAAAAATAAATGAAAAAAAGACATTGACAAATGGGTCTTTTTTTTCGCTTGCGGCACGGTCAAGGTAACCCTTCAACTTGCCTCCACTGCTTCCGAGTGTTCACTCTGTTCTTTTCGAGGTAAAAACAGCCTTCATCGTGGCACATCTTCATTTCATATTCTCAGGAAAAGTCTCACCGGTTTATCCGTAATAACCTAAATACTGTAGATCTTGCTGCATTTATGTTATCAACAATGTGCGGCTGACCTGACACATGGTTTGAAGGGACTTGTTTGACAAGGCCAAACTGAACCGAGGCCCGCGTGGAAAAGACGGATTAACGTTGTTTGACAGGGGGTTGCAACCTTGTCAGCTTTACAATGTCATTTTCTGGGATATGAAATGCTCTGCTTACTCAGGTAATGTCTCGACTACTCCTGCACGAACCTCAATATGGCAATTCGCTGAGGGTCAGTCGCCCAAACACGATGCGGCTGGGATAAGGCAACGGCTTTTGCTTGCTTGCCGGTTGGCTGCGTGCTCGGCTTAGGCCTCTTTGGGCGCGCAAAAACCTACCCTTGGTTCCGATGAAATATTGTCGATTTCCGCGCAGTTTCTTACCGTTAAAGACTCTGCCTTGGCGAATGTATATGCACTGCATAATACAGGATGACCGGCCCGTCTTTGCGTTGCTCTAGAGAAAGTGAGATCTCTATACTTAGACAATGACCGTCCAGGAAAGGCTATAATGGCTCAACACCAAAAGTTCAACACCAAATCAAGCCATGTTGGCTGTTGTATATAACTACGATACGCACCTTACTGTACACTGGCAGTGTTGAGAGATTATATAGAAATAGCATTGTGCACGAATGGTATGCAGGACGAAATGTTCCGCAGCTATGTATGGATACTAGTCTAGGATTGAAGAGTCATGAATGGATGTTTCTTAACACAATGATGTGGTTCTAATAATATCTACAAAACACCAAAAACAAAATCCGCCTTTTTGTTAACCCCATCTTTGAATAATGATAATATCGACAACAAAAGAGAGAGATATATATATATATGTAATAAGAAGAAGGATATAAAAAAAAGATGCAAGCCGGAGAACTGCTGCTTCAAGTCCAACCGATCATTTTCGCTGCCCGTGCTAACTAACCTATTACACTTTCGAGTAAACATTCCATTCATTCATGCTGTCGTAGCAATTTATTGCTTGAAAATTGACTTGACGATCTCGCCCGAACGTGTGCTCAAAACAGAGAGAAGTGTGTCGCTCAGCTAGAAAATTTGTTAGTATCAATATTAAATAGGAAAATGGTGGATCACTTACTCCGTGAGTACCCTCACAGCAGCCCTGCAGCCAGACACCAGAATCGTCGGCAACGGTGCCAGGTGAGAACTTGACCCGGTAATCTCGACCGACAGCCAACTTACGCTCACCATCTTGTGTCTCGACATTCCAGCCATTGACTCCCTTAGGAGACTCGTTGCGTCCTGACACCGTCTTGGGGAGCATCGTCCAGGCGTCCTTGAGCATATCGACGTGGGCGCTTCGCTTGTAACCAGTAGCAGCAACAATCAGGTCAACATCGAAAGTCTCCTGATTAACGAGGTCGTCGAGGGGGCCATCGTGCACACGCTGAACCTTGATCTCGAGAGCATCGCCCTTGGTGTCAACGCTGGCAATCTCGCGTCCGGAAAGGATTCTGTGGGGCCATTGGGTCTCATCGTCGCTAATCTCGCGCTTCTGGTCATACATCTTCTCGAACAGGTGTTCAATAAGCTCCAGACGAACCACACCATAGTTGGTCGCGCGAGCCTCGGTCAGCAGAGTCTCGCGGGCCTTGACAGATCGTGGCCACAGGTTGTCAATGTAGTCAGGGTTGAAGATGGAGTTGACACTGTACGTCATGGTCAGCAAAAGATCCAACGTGAAATAAATGTGCGTAGGCAACTTACAATGGAGAGTCATCACTAGGACGAAGGAACTCCTGGCGCATGATGAGGTAGGTTTTGGAGTTGGGGTATAGGTTCTGGACATTGTTGAAGATCTCGGCGGCGCTCTGGCCAGCACCGATAACAGCAACTCGGTAAGGAGCGTTCTGCTTGGAGAGAATTTGAGGAGCGTAGTTGGCAAATTGGGAAGAGTGCAAAACACGAGGGTGCTTTGCAGGGAGACTCTTGGGGAGCGAGGGCTGGCCACCAGCGGCAACGAGAACATGCCGGCTGCGGAAAGACTGAACCTGGCCAGTCTTGCCATTACGGGCTTGGACAGTAAAGGTCTTGACGGCACCAGCCTCCTTGCTTTCGGGCGAGATGGAGAGAACCTCATTGTTGTAGTTGACAACGTGATCGAACCAGGAAGAGCACCAGCGGAGGTAGTCCTCGTACTCATTGCGGGCAGGCAGGAAAGTGCCCAGGTTGGTAAAATCAACTAGACGGCCCTGATTGTGGAGGTAGTTGAGGAAAGTGAACTCAGATCGTGGGTTGCGGAGAGTGGCCATATCCTTGATGAAGGATATTTGCATCTTGGCTCCTGGTAGCAGCATGCCGGCGTGCCACGCGAACTTGGGTTGCTTCTCAAGGAAGAGAACCTTGGGAGCTGTGCCGTCCGGACGGAGCTTTCTGCCCTCGGCGATGGCATCATGCATAGCAACAGCCACAGCCAGAGAAGCAGGGCCGAAACCGGCGCAGATAAGATCGAACTCTGAGTCAGCGGGTGCCGTCTCAAGGTAAGGCGATCTCTCCTTGTGAACGCGAGGTGCACGACGGACAGCCGAAGCAGCGTCGTTGCCGTTGCTGTGGCCGTTGATGTGACCGTTGCTCACGCCGTTGGTGCCGTTGGTGTAGCCGTTGGAATGTCCATTGGTACCGTTAGAGACTGGAGCGTCTGAGCTAGAGAAAGAAACTTCGCTGTGGGGGCTCATGGTGGCTGAATTTTGTTCTGCTGGGATATATAACTAAAAACAAGGAGAAGCTAACACGACATGTGTTTATGGGTTGGAGCCTTCAAGTCGTGATGTATGAGAGTCGACGGAAGTTCCAACGAGTTGATGGGCAACTTGAGGTATAAAATGTCCTTTCAAAAATCCAGAAAGATATCGGTCAAGTCGAGCAAAGAGTAACAGGCAGATTTATAAAAGAATCCGGAGGCCGAGAGAAGCTGCAATGTCCGGATGAGGGTATAAGAATGGATAAGACGCAATTAGAGTCTAACTCTGACGATGATCGGTAGAGAGTTTTATGTAATCCAATCTAATTCCACCGAGGTTTTGAATGAGAAAAACAAAGCTTCCTTATTGATGATGGAAAGAATGGAGGAACGGGATAGTTCCGATAGATGGGGGGAGATATGGGCATTTTGTAGTTTTAGAGTAGAGGGGGATGCCATGGGATGGGATTTGATCTACAAGCAGCCCATTGATTCGGTCCCATTCTCTTATTCGGGGCCAAACTGGAAATAGATGATGGATCCTCAAGGAGAGGAAAAAAGAAGTACGAAAGCAAGAAAGTACCAACCTTCATAGAGTACAGCTCTCGGCAAAGCTCTTCTCTCTTGAATTCGCGGTACTTTCCATTACATGATAGGAGCACTTGAGAAGAGGTACATGCAGGAGGAGGCGGATACGACTACCTTACCTAGTGCATCAGTCAAAGTTCCCCATGGCTGATACAACCTTGTCAAGCTCGTACGTACGTACATTTGCGATGGAACCATGATACATGGAAATCATCCATGATGGGGACACTACGTACTAAGGTACTAGACTAGCCCACTGCAGTAGAGTGAGAGGATAGAACTGTAGATGCCGGTCATCCTGGTCCTGGACCTAGACAACGTGTAGCCGCGGTTGCCAAGCAGTGGATTGGATCACAACGGCAAAAAGGAAGCCGGGTCAGGCCAGTAAAACAGAACGACTTACTGTATATAGAAAGAATAGGTAGGTAGGTAGAAATGGTGACGGAATTGATTCAGTCAACCATCAGTTTTTAGAAGCCCCAAAAAAAGCCAAAGCCAGGCCCTGCTCGTGGGTAGCGTACAGCCTAATTTAGTGCTCTAAAGCAAGGGTGGGGGGTGCACCTTACCAACCAACCCAGTCCAGTCAAGAGAAAAAAAAACACCATTTCAAGCTCTACCTTGGAGGGGTTCTGCAGGCCATTCTTGGTCGGCTGTTACTGTGTCATTTTCCTAGGCTTTAAATTTCTTATTCGTTTTTCCAGCTGATCTTTAATCTCACAGTTATTCTGTCTTGTGGGAGAATACATTCACCCAAGGGCAATGCACCTGTGGAAGCTAGCTGCCTTGTAGACCGACCGCCTAGAGGCTCTACTCGCTATTGAGCGTGCGTTTAAACAAAAGCTCAAGGATTGCTTCAAACATATCACAGCTTAACAGCTTCTTCCAATAACGAGTTTTTAGCCGCAGCATCACCACCATTGTCACGGTACATGGAAACAACATGTTAGGCCCATCATCGGGCTGCAAGAGAATGCGAATGGAAGAAAAATGTCGCGCAGTCGCAGTCAATCAATGTTTCTGAGGCTGTTCCTCCATGTCCATGGCCGCGGCGTAACTTACCTCGTGGGGCCTCTTCGTGGGACCTAATCGACGCCGTGAAGTCCCGTAGCGCGAGGGTGAGGGTGAGCTCTCAGTCCACCAGCACCGTCATTCCCGCACAGCATCAACCATCACACTCGGCTGCGGGTCCAACAGTCAGTTTTCCAGCGTCGACCCAACCCGTCGCAAACTCCGACGTGGAGAAACTCTTCAGGGATGCGTGGCGGCTAGGCTAGGACTTATGACCGGCACTCGACGTCCAACGAGGTGACAATGGACATCAAATGGTCAGAGAATCGGAGCGAGCATGCATCAACCAAATTAATAAGACGCGCTCTATGGGGACCATCATCTTGACAAGAGTCGGTAAACCTGGTTAAAGTTTGGAAGACGATGATCTTGGACAAATGCCTATCGCCTACCTATGGATGAATACTATACTGTGGTACAAGTTTGGTATGCAAGACGCCTTCCGTGCATGGCGATCTATGTACGTTGACATCTTCAAGCAAAGAGTGGGTGTTATGTCGCGCAACCTGTCTGACTCTAAAGCATATCGGGTCTTGCATACACTAATTTTACCCATACAGCAGCGAAAACCTCGACCATTCTTCGATTCATGTATTCATCCGAATGCCTTTCGCTTGACAACACCCTTTCTGGTGTCTTCTTTCAAATTCGCCTATGACAAGCGGAGTGTCGATGGTCGGTCGGAGGGTGTGGAGGTTTTTTTTCTTTCTTTTTTTTTCTTTTTTTTCTTCCTTTCCTTTCCTCAAATGCGGTGCAGAGCTAATCAAGGGTCCCCGGTAAAGAAGCGTGAATTTGGACGAAAGTGATGCGACGCCGGTGATGATCTTTGGGAAAAGGATCAGATAAGATTGACACGACGAAACGTCTAGGGGCGGCCTTGGCAAACTCTCTAGGCCTGGCCACTCCCGAACAAGGGGCTACGGTAGAGGAGGGTCTTACTGTAGTGCCGGAGACACTCAACACGGGAGGAAGGGGATTCGCTAACAGGGCCAGTTACGGGCTACTGTACTGGGTCGTGCAGACCCTGAAGACGCTACGTATTATTGTTCCGTCGGATCGTGAGCGTGAGAGTGAAGTGGGAGCGGACAAGCATGGCGTGGCAAAGGGCCCGAACCCAAACGTTTTGGCCGATGACGGCTTTCTGCAGCCCCCGCATACCTTGAGTTGCAGTATGAAGCCTCACACCGGTCGATACGATGCGACGTCAATCCCTGAAACAAGAAAGAAGAGGAAACATCTGACGAGTAAAGAGGGCATACATGGACACCCAAAGAGCCGATCACTCGAGCTTTTGTAATATCGTTCGAGGGACATGAGGGGCCAGTCCCGCAGAGGAGAGTTGAGAATATCTTGTTGATTGGATCATCGACGACTTGGAGCGGATTCTGGAACTAAGAAACTCCAGTGTGGAGATGAGGGAATTATCTGATGATCTGATAAACCGGATCTGATAAGATCTAATTAGCCAAGTCACAGTAGCGCTGCACACCAGCCTCAACTTGACTGGCTCCCGATCCCCAGGGGTCCGTCATCTTACTAGGCACTAGCCCCCATTGTATGGGCTAAGCCCCTTGCAAGAGGTTTGATTGCATTGCCATGTTTTAACTCTTTGGGGACAGGTACCGATTAAACCAGACGATCCAAGACGGAATAACTGGGAGTCTCAAGAGAAAATTTTTCTGTTCTCGTGGATTGAAGGGGTCCTCCCTGTTGAGTTAAGACTTGGTCTTGACTGGTTGCAGGCATATGCACTAAGCAAGTTAGCACTTCAGCCGCAATTTGGCATTGATTGATAACTTGTCTACAGCTCACTCTGCAGCTACGTATGACAATCAAGAACGATTGGACTAGCGGGTAGCGGTTTGGCAGAAACCGGTCCATTGATTGATTAGATTGTAAACCTCTGTCAAGACATTCTGAGACCGATAACGGTGCATCGCGCGTGATACCAGCAGGGATTTTGTGTTGTCCCCTCCACATTTGTCTATGCATTCATTGTGTTGCAGTGGAAAAACCATCAAGTTATGCATAAGACATGCAGTGATGGGATGACAGTAGACTGGGAATACCTGTGGCATGGCACGATGGGGCCGGCGAAACCGTAAGATGATTTCTACGTAGTATCCTGATATCCGATCTTGATGCCTTCTTTTGTGCTCTCTCACATTCTGGACCCTTGTTTTCGGGACACACTGCATTGTATGACCTAAAATCCGTCTGGAACTTACCAGTACTTCGGCAGTAGACAGTTGTTGGTTGGTCTACCAAAGAATCAGCCGATTCTTAATATATTAGGGTACTTATCCTTTCGTGGTCCCACGTCCGAAGATCGCAGTAATGCCTACATGAACAGCCATCAAGGACCCTGGCATTGAGTCAATGCAGAGTTATAAGCCACAAATACCAGGATCAAGCTTGCTTTAGATTCTGTCGCCATGCAGATGAGACGCGAAGTATCAGTGGTAGGAAGCAGAGATTTTACATGCAAGAGTAGACCGGACCTGAATACAATATGCAACCTACTCACCTGCCATGTCCGAACCCTCGGTCAAATTGCTCCCGTTGTAGCGACGCAAACTGTGTACCTAGGGTTTGCATAAAGTCTTGGCCGTTACCGATGTTCTATGCATACGTCATTTAGGTAATTTCCTAAGGCTTCCTTCCACCAAAGTCTCGGGTAGTTTAACGATTTTGGAAGTTTTTACTAACAAAGGGAGCATAACGTTGCTATAGGGAAACGTTATTGGTTTTTATCAGCGGTTCTATCGTTTAACAAGATTTGTGTGACTAACTGAAGCAATTGCAGTACAGTACATCTTCGGAAACTTTCGAGATGACTTACGTGGGTACCTTGTAACAGTGCTTCAACGCTCATCTAAAGGTGCATAGATTTAGGTTATCTGATTAGATCAAGTTGAAGATCAGCGAAATGTGTACTGCACGAATGGTAGTACTATGACCAGCGTTGAAAAGGTGGTTTTGATCATGTCCAAAAAAACAGCGAGTTCTCCTTGACATTTGCTGCAAAGATACCAGCAATGCAAAAGAACGGAAAACCAAAAACTGAAGTTTCTTTCCGTTCCATTCCATAACTACAAACTCATTCCATCTTTGAGGTGTTGTGAGAGCTGCTGACCATTTTTTTTGGTACTGACAATAGGGTAGCTTGGTACGTAGCAGTAGGTAATTGGAAAATTGACCGATGAACGAATGCACCTTCCAAGGTCAGACTCGCGACCTATGGGAAGGCAGCCCACACCACCTTCCACTTCCCCACTTACACCTGCACCTGCACCTTGCACTTTGCACCTTGCATCATCCAAGACCCAAGTTCAGGCCCAGGGCCCAATTTCCACCATCATAACTCATCACCGCTTCATCGCGGCTTTCAAGATCGTTCGTCATCCTGAACCTTGGGCATCGCATTGTCTGCCTTTTCGTCCTCGCGCACAACTGCACCGGTATCGATGAATTCGCATGTGACAATTCTGTTGTTGCTTTCGGCTCCTGCCCAGCCGTTTACGCCGCACAAATTGGCTTAACGCTCCGAAACGTCGTCGTTGCATCAGCCACAAAACGACAGACCAGCTATTATCTTGTCTCCATAATCGAGTGCAAAGCTCGTCTTCTTCGCCTAGGTAGTGTTGCTATGCTACCTCACCATCAAGTGCGTTACCGTTCCGAACCGCATTTACTCGGGCATCCGAGACTACGCCGAACGAGTATGGGTCATCTAATTGATGAGCCTGGGGTTTGCCCTTATCCTTGAGCAACCTCTTTGTCGTTTGACTCTATCATCACCTTGGGGCATCGTCACTTTGACTATTAAGCCATGGGTTCAACTCTTTCCGTTGTCGTTTCGATTCTCGTCTCAATATTCTCCCTCATTGATCATCGCAACTTTCCAACTTTCCTTCATTTAACGAGAAGCAAAGCTCTCTCGCATCTTCATCCGGTACGCTTCTTATTTCGTAGATACGGTAGGTAAATGAGCGGAGTAGTCGCGTCGAGGCAGTCCTCAAATCAAAATCATTCAACATACTCACCGTCCTCTATACAAGCGCCCCTTGCTGAGCCTTTCCTTCTCGCCTTTTCTGTATTAACAACACCCTGTCTCATTGGTACTCCCGTGTATTCACCAACATTATTTCACTGTCATAGTTTCTTACTCAATATCATCCCACGCCTATTCTTCATCCCCACCTCACCTTTCCATCCACTTTGGCATTCACCATATAATCCAATTCCCTCTGGCTTTCTCCCTCGCTACTCCGGCCCCACACAGGCTTAAATCCACTGAAACATCGGCAAGGTTGTTGTGAGTGATGGTCTGTGTCTGATAGCATAGTGTAGCATCGGACATTACTCCAATTTGCGCATTTGTTAAAGACGCACGCACCGGCCAAACGAACGAGATGTTGTAAGCGAAAGTTATTTGTCAGAATGGGGCTCCCCTTCATCTCGGGGCGACCCGTTGAGGATCGTTTCACCTGCATGGTCTGAAGCAAACTTCATTATCGATCACTAAGTCAATCGAGTACTGGAACGGTCAAGTACAATTGCTTGCGTTACAACTAGTGTTGTCTCTGCTGTGGCAGCAGCCTCCAATCTTACAACTACCTTTACCTTAATTGCCGCCATAAGCCTTTCTGCCTAACGGCTTGCCAGGCACCCTGTGTCCTTGGAACCAAACCCTCGACTGAGCCTCTTGAAGTGCCAAGAGGGACCAGCCTTTCCCTAGTCGGGGCTGGTTCGTCGATCTAAAGCCCAGCGTGATCAACCAGCCTAGCCAATACGGAATCACGAATTTTTATAAGCCTATCAATTTCGCGACCCGGCGGGTTATGGGAAAATCACTCTTGGTGACTTGGTCTGCACTGTTGTGCTCGGATTTTGGGCAGCGTTGAATGAGCTGACGAAGCCAGTGTTCTAGTAAGCTGGTCACATCTTGAAGAGAGGAAACCAAGTCGTGACGCAATCCATGGAGTAGCTCATCTACTCATTTGACACCAAGAGTCAATCGTCTTGTCAATGAAAAAACCACTATCCTACACACCTATGCCGTATACTGGAACAGTACGTACAAGTTTGGCACACGCCTAACAAGACATTTTATTGTACTCCCAACGGCAAAGAGATCCACCTTACAAGCATCCAAAACACAAGTCTAAGTATCTTGGCTCACACCACTTCACATCAACTAACCAAACGCAACGCCACATCAACAAGTTCATGTCAGGGTCTTGACTATCACTTCAACTGGACCTGGTACATGCCTTGCCCGCCCCTCCTTTCAACTTGCCATGACTGCTAACCATGCACATGCAGAACACTATTATAGCCGGGTTTTGCTTGTCCCTACCACTTTCGCGACTCGATGAGTAATTACTCGACGCTGACAGGCTGAATTATACTATCATCCACACGCCCCCCTCTACCAAGTCAACCGCATTGTATAACATCCCACGCCTTGAGCTTTTCTACAGCGAATCATCGTTACGCCGATTCTAATTCGGCTTGCGGAGGTTTGCTTTGTAACAGTCCCAATTCGCAGCTTCTGTGTTTTACACCCCGGTTGACGCCCACTCATCCCGAGTCTTGGCTCCGCGTGGTCGTTAAGTGACCAAAGCAGCCTGATGTTAGTCCACCCTATCTTCGCTAATGGTACTTGGCCTGTGGTTCATGCACCGGAGTGAGGCTTCTGGCTGACCAAAATATTCCCTAAAAGGGCCATATGTTCTATTGCATGTACACACCTCCAACATTACCGCTACCGTCGCCGGCCTTGTTGATTGTCACTGTTGCTTGTTAATTGCAGCCACCCTCTATCACTACAATCACTACTAGCACTATCGCCTCTTTTGCCAGACGGCACCATCATTCCAACTAGCATATCTTTCAGGCTAACAACAAAGTTTGACGGTTGACTGAAGCAACAATGGAACTCACTGGGCTCTCAGTTGTCAATCCCCAGGCGCCAAGGCAACCCGGGCCAAACCTTTTGCACCAACTGGTTAATCCTCCTAGTCAGCATGTTGCTTTGGATTACATGGGAAACAGCCAGCGTGTAACCCTCACCTATTATCAGCTGCATGAAGCTGCAGCATCCCTAGGCCGTCGCATTACCAGAACGTCGGGCACTGCACAAGGGCAGTTTATCGTTCCTGTCCTCATCCACCAGTCTCCCTCACTCTATATCTCCCTTCTAGCCATCCTAAAAGCCGGAGGTGCCTTCTGCCCTTTAAACGTTGATGCACCACCAGAACGAGTGAAATTCATTCTTGGCGATGTAGCCGCAACAGTGGTGCTAGTGTCAAAAGAGCTTGTTTCTGCGATACCTAAGGATATCAGTGCGACTGTAATCATAGTCGATGAGGACGAAGACAAAAGTGGCACTCCTCCAAGTCTGTCGACTGAAGTCAACTCTCGAGTTGCCGCACCGGAAGACCTGGCCTACGTCATGTACACATCTGGATCGACAGGAACGCCCAAAGGTGTGGGAATCTCCCACGATGCTGCGACGCAAGCTCTTATTGCCCACAATAGACATATCCCATCATTCTCACGCTTTCTACAGTTCGCAGCACCAACATTTGATGTTTCTGTTTTTGAAACATTCTTCCCATTTTCCCGAGGAGCAACTCTAGTCAGTGTTCGAAGAATCGAAATGCTGGATGATCTTGCTGGGGTGCTGCGTACCATGGAGGTAGACGCTTGTGAACTCACACCAACAGTTGCTGGAAGCCTGTTGCGTAGAAGAGCGAATGCACCGGACCTCAAGGTGTTATTGACTATCGGTGAAATGCTTAACGCACCGGTTGTCGAAGAATTTGGAGGTGACGCAGACAGACCAAGCATGCTTTGGGCAATGTACGGTCCAACTGAGGCAACCATTCACTGGTAAGTTGGACTACTTCGGTTAATGTTCAAGGCTAACACGTTTCAAGTACTCTCCAAACGGCGTTTTCTTCTGATTCTTCAACGGGGAATATTGGTGTGCCCCTCGATACAGTTTCATGTTTTATCATTGAAATTCCCAAATCAGATAGTGAGCAATCTGAAATAAGAATCCTTCCCCAGGGAGAGGTTGGAGAGCTAGCAGTAGGTGGACACCAACTAGCGAGTGGCTATATCAACCGGCCTGAACAAACACGTTCGGTATTCGTTGACTCGGCTTTTGGCCGCATTTACCGTACAGGCGACAAAGCCCGGCTACTTCCAAACGGGAAGCTCGAATGTTTTGGCCGCTTATCAGATGGGCAAGTGAAGCTTCGAGGACAGCGCTTGGAGTTAGGGGAAGTGGAACAAGCTGTCCTTCGAACGTCAGGGTGTCACAGTGCTGTGGCAGCTGTAGCGAAATCTATCCTGGTCGTATTCTGCGCTGTGGACGCAGGAGTCACCGAAGATGCTATTCTGAAGCATTGTGGAGACTGGCTGCCCCAGTATATGGTTCCAGGGGAAGTGGTTTTGATGTCTGAATTTCCCAGACTACCTAGCGGCAAAGTCGACAGAAAGAGGCTCAAGGCAGATTACGAGGAGCGCAAGGCAGCTACGTCAGAATACCTTGCGGACTCGGAACCTGTGGATGGGTTTGAGTCAGAGCTTCTAACAGTCATGTCTCGTGTCATGAATTTCAAAGTCAACAAGTCCACGACTTTCGCTGCAATGGGGATGGATTCTCTTAGCGCAATCAAACTTGCCTCTAGCCTTCGAAATGCAGGGTTTGACATCGAATCAACTACCCTACTTACAGCGAAAAATGTATCAGATATCATTTTTGTTGCTCGGAAGCAGATGCGAAATCAACTTGTCAAATCCCGGTCAGTCTCTACAGACTTGTCACTGGACTTCAGCCGAGTTTTGCAGCAGAACGCCACTCTAGCAGAAATGAGTGGCTTGATTGAAGATGTGGTACCATGTACCCCGTTGCAAGCGGCTATGCTGGCTGAAACATCCCACAACCCAACTGCTTATTGCAACCAGATTGTCCTCACCATTCCCTTGAGTTATTCGGTTGATCAAATATCCGAATCATTTATACAGCTGTCGCAGAAAAACGCGATTCTACGCTCAGGATTTGCGATTGCAGATGGCAGATTTGTTACGCTTATCTACAAGGGGCTCCGACCCGAGCAAATCCAAGTCGTTGAACAGATTCAAAGTGATCTCTCACTTTCATCACCCCAGGATTTCTGTTCTCCTATGGTACTCCAAATTCAACGAGACCCTGAAGATGAAAATTCCCGTGTACTCTTGCAGATACATCACTCACTATACGATGGCTGGTCCATGGATGTTGTGCTTTCTGATTGGTCCAAGTCGCTTTTGCAAGAACCAGTATCAGAGCATCCGTCATTTCGCGAGGTTATTAACTTTTACCACCGCCAGGAAACTGACGATGCTGCACGAGTGTTCTGGACTGAATATCTCGCTGGATGGAAACAAACACCGTTACCCAAGTTGCTCGATAAGCCCGGCCACTTACATGAAGTCCTGTCATTACGAAAACCTATATCACTTCCTCGCAGCAGGGTCGATGCTGAAGCAAAAAGGATTGGATTCAGCCCCCAAGTTTTGTTCCAGGCATCGCTGGCTGTGCTGTGGATGAGTATCACGGGAGTGCAGGACATGACAATCGGTTCAGTGACGTCTGGGAGGACTATCTCGGTGACGGGCATTGAGCAGATCATTGGACCTTGCATAGCTTCACTGCCCGTCAGGGTAGATCTTGGTAAGATCTCCGTCGGCTACGACCTACTTAAGAGCCTACACTCTAGCAACAGAAAGATCATGCAATATTGCACAGTTTCTCTGTCAGAGATTAAGAAATTGGTTGGCTCACAGCCCGGAGAGAATCTATACGACGTACTGTTTATCTACCAGGAGTCACTCACCAGTTCAGAACGAACACACAATGTGGTTAAAGAAGCCAGCCACCTTGACCGTTCGGAGACACCAATCGTATTCGAAGTCGAGCCAACACAGGACGGGTTCGTGTTGCAAGTCACATACCATGCAGCAGTCATATCACAAACAACAGTTCAGCACATGGTTGACCAGTTTGAGGCCTTGACCCTTTCAATTTTGGAAGGACCTAGTCATGAGATCAGGCGTATATTGAGGAATATTGACTGTAGTCCATCCGTTGACAACATCAATACCGCTCTGCCACAAGAACTTCCCGACCTGGCCCGAATCTTTGAGGATGTAGTTCGTAAAAGTCCAGACGCGGATGCCGTACTTTTTGCCTCCTCTCTGGAAGCTGCAAACTACACCAATCTGTCGTTCCAAGAATTGAACGGTCGCGCAAATCAGATCGCGCACTATCTGCAAAGTTGTGGTATCGGAGTCGGCCAAGTGGTGGCCATTGTTATGGAAAAGTCACCGGCTCTGTATGCATCAATTTTGGCCATCCTGAAGTGTGGGTGTGGATATCTACCAATTCTCCCTTCAACACCTTTTGACCGCACTCGCGAGATCTTAGCCCAGGCTGAGATCAAGTACTGCTTAGTCGACAAAGCATCGTGTGACCAAATGCAATCTACTTCTGGCCTGTCAACGATCACTGTTGACACTGAGTCGCTCAATGGCTGGTCCGCGACCAACTTGGAGGCTGAAGTTGATGGGACTCGACTTGCATATGTGATTTATACGTCGGGCACTACGGGAACTCCAAAAGGTGTCGCCGTTCAGCAACAGAGCATTGTCGCGAATATTGCGCACCTCAAGGCAACGTATCCGAGGTCTCCCAGCGCACGAGGACGACTGCTTCAAGCATGCTCTCAAGCATTCGATGTGTCAGTTTTCGAAATATTCTACACGTGGTGTGCCGGTATGTGCTTATGTGCAGGCACCAACGATGTAATTCTGGAAGACATCGAACGTTTAATACGCGAACTCGAAATCACGCACCTCAGCATGACACCGACAGTGGCTGCTCTTGTTAACCCTTCAAACGTTCCTAGTGTGCAGTTTATTGTAACTGCTGGTGAACCTATGACCCAGGCTGTGCACAAAAAGTGGTGTCGTCAGCTGTGGCAGGGCTACGGGCCTTCTGAAACCACAAATATCTGCACAGTTAAGAAGATGACAGCGGACGACCATATTGAACACTTAGGACATGTGTTCCCCAATACCTCTGTTGCAGTCCTCTTCCCAGACTCTCTTGATACTGTGCCTCTTAACTGGGTTGGGGAGTTTTGCTTTGGTGGTGCGCAAGTCGCGCAAGGCTACCTCAACATGCCGGAGCTTACAGCTCAAAAGTTCATTCAACATCCCAAGTATGGAAGGCTCTACAGATCTGGTGACATGGGCCGCATGCTTCCTGATGGGTCATTGGTAATTCTAGGTCGCATCGACGACCAAGTGAAGTTGAGAGGCCACCGAATCGAGATAGGCGAGATCAACAGCACAGTCACCATGGCTAGATTCGCATCCTCAGCGGCCACCATTTTAGTGCGACGTGGGGAAAACTCCAACACGCAGTTGGCGCTCTTCTTTGTTCCCCGAAATGGTCCTACCGAATTTCGGGTGCTGGAGATCATCACTGAAACCCAACGTCGTCTGGTCGCGCACTTGCAATCGCGCTTGCCTGGATACATGGTACCATCTTACCTTGTCCCGATCTCTTCGATGCCGATGACATCGAGCGGAAAGGTAGATAAACGCCAGTTACAGAGTTGTTTCGACGCACTGGACCAGCACTATCTTGAAAAGGCCTCGGGATCGTTTGACGATGTCTCAGACGAGGGTGACTGGAGTCAGATGGACGTGAGAATCACGGAAGTTATCAAAAAATCTATGACAGTGTCTGTGGATGGCTTCGGCCGATGGACGCCATTCACCCTCCTCGGAGTAGACTCCATCTATGCGATTGATCTTGCTCGAACCCTCAGCTCAGAATTAGGGACTCGAGTTGCAGTGTCCGATATTCTTCGTAACCCAACTATCGCGCAATTAGCGAGGTGCCTAGAAGGTAAAACGCCGCACCAAGAGACAGTATATGGTGGCACCGAAAGAGAGTTCTTCCCAGCCGCCTTTATCACCTCAATGGAAGAACTCTTCATCGGAGAGTCAAGGACCATCAAAGAGGTCTTACCATGCACACCCTTACAAGAGGCCATGCTTTCTCGTGGGCAAAGAGGTTACTATAATAAAGTTCTCTTACGTTTGAAGGCGGAATCTGGGGCAATTAGGTCATACTGGGAAGTAATGTCCAAGAGGCATGATATCCTTCGGACCTGTTTCGCCACAACGACAGATTCTAAGCATGCCATCGCACAAATTATCCTTCGAGATTGGGAAATCCCTTGGAGAACATTCGACATCAGCGAACCGTCTTTTGATGGCGCGGTTGAAGAACACCTGAAGTCTTTACCTGACCCAGTCGACTCAAGGATACCACCGGTGTCTCTGGCTCTCCTACGGTATCGAGGATCGGAGTTCCTGTCATTTATCTGCCATCACGCGCTCTATGATGGCGTAGCGATGGAGAGGCTTCTGAAAGAAGTGGAAGCGCTGGCCGTTGGTGAGTACCTACCAGCTCCAGTATCTTACAAGGAGTTTCTCGGCATTTCGACCAATCTGCCAAACGATACCGAGGAGTTTTGGCAACACCACTTTCAAGGCTATAGGGCGTCATCAATTTTCCCACAGTCAAGCCCAGGTGGGGTTGATCAGAGCACCAGCACCACATCTCTGGACATACCCCTTATCGATCTACAGAGACGCCTTCGTGAGTTGGGCACGACTTTACTCTCAGTTTGTCAGGCAAGTTGGGCCACTGTTCTTTCAATAGCCTACCGACAATCAGATGTGTGCTTCGGAAATGTCATGAGCGGTCGGACGCTGGCTATCGAGGGCCTGGAAAGGCTTGTGGCGCCTTGTTTCAATACTATCCCCATTCGACTTGACTTTCCAGCAACGTCAAGCAATATTGACATGATCAAACACTTACAAAATCTAAACACAGAGTTGCTCACGTACCAATTCACTCCGTTGCGTCTCATACAGCGTAGCATCAACCGTACTGGCAAACACGTTTTTGACACGTTGTTGCTGCTACAGAAGCCGTTACAGGATATCGACCAAAATGTTTGGACACTTGAGGGAGATTCTGGAGATATGGATATCCCTTTAGTATGCGAGGTAGTTCCTTGCCCAGGACTGAACTCGGTCGTCATCAATCTCCATCGGGATATGAGCATTGTGACCGAAGAAGTTGCCACGGCCATGGCTGATGCGTTCAAGGTCATACTGAAGGCCATTCTGGCGGCTCCTCATTCGGCCCCAATGAGCGCGACAGACCTCCCTAACAGTCTGCGCTCAATATTACACCAGCTGGAACCCCGATATGAAAAGAAAGAAAACGTAGGACCAATGCCTGAAAAGAAGGAAGAATGGAGTGAGGTTGAGTTAGAAGTTCGTCAGGTTCTGGCCAAGCTCTCAGGAACGAGTGACCAGCAGATCCAGCGGCGTACAACCATCTTCCAATTGGGTTTGGACAGTATCAACGCTGTTCAAGTGGCTTCGATTTTACGCCAGCGCGGATTTGTTATTTCTGCGTCTGATGTGATTGAGTGTCCGAGTTGCTCCAAGATCGCCGCCAAGCTACTGGAAAATCGTTCAAAAGTAGGGAGCGAGGATGCAAAGAGATATGAACTAGACCAATTTTCGCTTCAGGTCTCCTCAGACGTCGTTGGTCGGTTACCCGGGGTAGCGACCATTGAAACAATCCTTCCCTGCACACCTGTCCAATCCGCTATGCTGGCCTCATTCATACAATCTGGAGGTGAAAATTACCTCAATGCAATGGAATACCTCGTCACAGAGGAGATCTCGCTTGAAATTCTTGAGAAAGCCTGGCAGTTGCTACACAAACGACACTCAATGCTGAGGACTGGCTTTGTACCTGTCCAGCACCCTGATGCCTCATTCGCTATGGTCAGATACGCACCAGGCTCATTACATACTCCTTTACATGTTTCGAAATCTGACGGCGATAACTCATCCGACCTTTTGCAATTGAAGGCAGATACAAGCAAAAACGTTCTGGCTGCATTGCATCAGCCCCCTTGGACAGTAGTCTTAGCCCAGACTTCCACGCAAACCTCGATGAAACTTATTGCTCATCATGCTCTTTATGATGCGTCTGCACTTGTATTGATGCTTAATGATCTTTTTAGACTTATCAAGAGCGAGCAACTGCCGCCAGTCCCAAGAGTTGAGAGCGCAGTGTCCGCCATTCTAAGTAACTCACTCAACGACCTGGAGTCGGAGAAGGCTTTTTGGGAAGCTAAAGCAAGTAGCACTGTTGTCAATAAGTTTCCATCGATGACTCCGTTGCGAATTGAACAGCGGTGCATGCTAGCTGACACGACTGTGGCAACCTTGTCATTCACGCAGCTAAAACATGCTACTCAAGCCTCAAATGTG
The DNA here is from genome assembly GCA_013186375.1 of Fusarium aywerte. Taxonomy (NCBI): domain Eukaryota; kingdom Fungi; phylum Ascomycota; class Sordariomycetes; order Hypocreales; family Nectriaceae; genus Fusarium; species Fusarium aywerte. Next base: position 17,991 of record JABCQV010000191.1, on the reverse strand, counting down.
ACCATACAAGCCGCCATCCAAGCGGCTTGGACACGAGTACTAGCGTCTTATCTGGGAGAGAACTCGGTAGTATTCGGCGTTGCACTATCTGGAAGAACCACAGATGAGACAAGAGATGCTGCGTTCCCATGTCTAAACACCGTTCCTGTTGTGGCCAGCAATGTCCCATCGAACGCTGAGCTAGTCAGCTATATGATGGACTACAACCAGCACCTACACAAGCATCAGTTCTCACCGCTCGGCAAAGTCCAGAAATGGCTGGGACATCCAGGTAGTCCTGTGTTTGACACTCTAATTGCTTATCAGAAGACGTCAGACGATGTATCTCTCTCTTTGCCGTGGAAGCTGGTTAGGGATGAGGCAAGAGCCGAGTATTCGATTTCATTAGAGATCGAACCCACAAAGGATGACGAGGTTCGCCTGTGCATGACCTATTACGACGATATCCTTCCTCGTGAGCAGGCACAACTTTTGATGAAACAATTTGACGCTTCACTGAGCCACATCGCCTCCAATACCCTCGATACTGAGGACGACGCTTTCCATATTTCCCCAGACTTGTACTCTGTTTTACCGCCCTCGCATCCAGCACTTGATGCTCCAGTGCAGTTCTTGCACCAATTTGTTGAGCTAGGGGCAGTTATCCACCCAAACAAACTTGCTCTTGAGTTTGTCTCAGCTTTTGACGGGGATATATGCCTCAAGCAACAATGGGACTACCGCCAGCTCAACATCATGGGAAACAAAGTGGCCAACTTGCTCCGGGAAGAGCTTAGCCCTGGTAGCATTGTTGCAATTCACTTCGAGAAATGCCCTGAGGCGTACTTTTCCATTCTGGGAATTCTCAAAGCTGGCTGTTCCTTCGTTGCCCTGGATCCTTCAGCGCCAAAAGCCCGGAAAGAATTCATTATTGAAGATTCGAAGGCACCTTGTCTTCTTACGAGGCGCTCAGAAGATCTCGACTTTGAAGCTAAAACAGCTATTGTTGAAGTAGAGACCCAGTCTTTGAATGTCCTGAAAGAAGAAGAACTTGTCTTTCGACCGACAATTTCCCCCTCAGACACCTGCTATTGCCTTTACACGTCTGGCACTACAGGAACGCCCAAGGGCTGCGAAATCACCCATGACAATGCTGTGCAAGCAATGATGGCCTTTCAAGAGCTTTTTAGGGGCCACTGGGATGACGAGTCACGTTGGCTTCAATTCGCGGCCCTGCATTTCGATGTTTCTGTCCTCGAGCAGTATTGGAGCTGGTCTGTAGGTATGGCTGTTGTTGCTGCTCCAAAAGATCTCATTCTGGACGACTTAATAGCATCAATCAACAAGCTTGCAATCACGCATATTGATCTAACACCAAGTCTGGCACGGCTGACACACCCCAACGAGGTTCCCAGCCTTTGTCGTGGTGTCTTTATTACTGGGGGTGAACAGCTCAAACAAGAGATTCTCGATGTTTGGGGACCGAAAGCCGTTATTTACAATGCCTACGGCCCAACAGAGGCCACTATCGGTGTTACTATGTTCCAGCGCGTGCCTATTAACGGCCGTCCCAGCAACATCGGAAAACAGTTCCCCAATGTGGGTTCGTTTGTGTTCAAACAAAACACAAATATGCCTGTTTTACGTGGTGGTGTTGGTGAACTTTGTGTGTCGGGTAGGCTGGTTGGCAAAGGCTACCTCAATCGACCTCAGCTCACAGAAGAACGGTTCCCTTCACTCGAGGAGTTCGGTGAAAGAGTTTACAGAACTGGAGATCTCGTCCGTGTCCTACATGACGGATGCTTCGACTTCCTTGGTCGGGCTGACGACCAAGTTAAGCTGCGTGGCCAACGACTTGAGATTGCCGAAATCAACCATATCATCCGCACCGATGTTGCTAAGATTCACGACGCGGCGACAATCGTGGCTCGACATGGAACTAGTGGCAAGGATGTGTTGGTAACGTTCATTGTCGGCAACTACTCGAAAAAAGGACGACTTGAAGTCGTGCCAGATGAAGAGGGTCTAGCTGCCAGAGCAAAAGAAGCCTGCCGTGCTAAGCTCCCAGGGTATATGGTGCCAACGTACATTCTCTCTCTTCCGTACATCCCACTTTCTTCCAACAACAAGGCTGAGATAAAGGATCTGAAAAAGCTCTTTAGCGAACTTGTTCCCGAAAGGCTCATGGAGCTTTCACATGCAACAACAGCCCCCATCTCACAAGGAGCCCAAAACATTCTCACCATGCTATACGACACTATTGCGCAGTTCAGTAACACCAACAAAGATGATCTCTCATCCACAACAAGTATATTTGATGTTGGTGTCGACTCAATCACTGCACTCAGACTAGCCTCACTCCTCAAAACTCGGGGCTTTCAAGCGACATCTCCTGCCATGTTGCTCAAAACCCCTGTGATCGGTGATCTTGCAAACTGCCTTGCGAAAGCTGCCTCGACTCAGCGACAAAAGCTCACCAAAGAGGCAAAACAGTCTATCCAGGCGTACGCCCACCGTTACCGTGGCCTAGTCTGTCGGAGCCTCAACCTTAGACCGGAAGATATTGAGTACATTGCGCCGTGCTCGCCGTTGCAACAAGGAATAATTTCGAGATCTATCACAAGTAGCAAACCTGGTGCTTACTTCAATACCTTCAAACTCACACCTCACCAGGCTACGTCTACAGTCAAACTTCAACAGGCGTGGAAAGACTTGGTATCATCAGAGAGCATCCTGAGAACTGCCTTCGTACCTACTACAGACGGCTTCTTACAAGTCGCTTTACGAAATCCTCCCTTGCCCTGGATATCGCTTGCAATTGATTCAGACGACTCGGCTGAGGACTATCTTGCAGAGCAAAAGGAGAATTGGATACAACGGAATGGGTCTTCGATAACACAGCCTTTGTTGCTGGCTTATGTCGAAACACCTACGTCAAGACTGTGTACTGTGCACATTTTCCATGCAATATATGACGGAAACAGCTTTGATCTCATGATGAATAGGTTGGCTGCAAATTACGAAGGTGTTCCCGTCTCGACGGCGCCTCCTTTCTATGAAGCTCTTATGACTGGTCCTTTGACGAGGCATGACAGCTGTAGAAGTTTCTGGGAGGAGCACCTGGAAGGTTGGGCCCCTTCCTCGATCACAGCACATGAAAGCAGCGTATCTGAATCGGTCGCCGTTGCTGAGCGTGAGATGTCTATCGCGAGCCTAGAGAAGATTCGATCTTTGCAGAACGTTACACTCCAGGCCGTCGTAATGGCACTCTGGACTTCTGTGCTGCAAAACCTCGTTAAAAGTCAAATCACTATTGGTGTCGTTGTATCAGGGAGAGCTATTGATCTTCCTGGAGTCGAGAATACTATTGGCCCTCTCTTCAATACTGTGCCTTTCTACCGACAAGCTGCCCGAACAGAGAATTGGAAGTCCCTTGTCCGCCGATGCCACAACTTTAATGCTTCGGTTCTTGACTTTCAACACGTCCCCTTGAAAGATATTCAAAAGTGGTGCTCTCACAGCAAGGCCCTTTTCGATAACCTCTTCACCTACCAGATTGAAGCGCCCAACACTAGTGAGACGGAGTGGCCTTTTGAGGTTGAGGACACTCAGGGAACACCCGACTACCCTCTCGCTCTCGAAGCCGTCTATACACAAAGGGGCAAACTTCGGCTTACCCTTATTGCACAAGGTCATATAGTCTCCTCATCGATTCTGGATGGTCTTCTCATCGAGGTTGAGCGTTTCGCGGACCTAGCTGCAAAGTCACCAGAGAGTGAGGTGCCTTTCCCCGAAGCTAAGGATAATTTCATCAACAATATCCACGGCGAAGCTGCGACAAAGGAGACTCAGAGCAGCTTTGAATGGACGTCAGAAGCCCAAGCGATCCGAAATGAAATCTCGCTCCTAGTTGGTATCAACCCCACTGACATTGCGCAAAACATCTCCATCCTGGAACTCGGGCTTGACAGCATTGACATGATCAAACTTGCTGCCAAGCTGAAGAGGAAGAGCATCAACCTGGCACCGTCACAGATCATGCGTCACCAGACCATTGCCAATATGGTCACTGAGCTGGCCAGCTTTACCAACGACTTGCCGCATGCCGCAAAAGATGACTCCTTGATACATACTAAAAACAGGTTACGCGAGTATCTTGAGGCTTCAGGGATGAACATGGACAATGTGGAATCTGTGTTACCTCCCACCCATCTCCAGGAGTCGATGATAGCCGGAATGATTCAGTCTGACTTCGAATCATATTTCAACCATGATGTTCTACGGGTGCCCGAGCACGTTGATACTGCAGATCTCATCAAAGCTTGGAAGGAGCTCATACATCACACGCCAATACTAAGGACAGGATTCTTCCAAGTAGACAGTCAGGATTTTGACATGACGTTTTGCCAAGTTGTATCAAAATCTCTTGATGTCAACTTCGAGGAAATGAGAGTCCGAGGCCTTGACGAGTTGCACCAGATTACCGATACTGCAAAGGCCATGGCTAGGAGCGGACGAGGAGAGAAGCAAATCTTCCAACTAAAAATGGTGAGCATGAACCAGGAAAGATACGTGGTTCTCTCCATGGCTCACGCTCTCTACGACGGGTGGTCTTTGAGTTTACTGTTCCAGGATCTCCGGGCACTGTTGGAAGGAAGGACCATCACTCGGGCTCCTGCTGAGCCATTCATCACTAGGGTCATGGAAACTACAACTCGCGAAGCTCAGGAATTTTGGATGCAGTACTTAGAAGACGCTTCACCATCAATGATTCAAACGGAAACCCGGCTTCCCACAGACAAGCACACAGTCCAGCGTTTTGAGTCTGTATCGAGCGTCAGTCTAGTGGAAATTGATGCGGCTTGCAAAAGGCTTTCTGTTAGTCTGCAAGTAATGTGTCAAGCCTGTTGGGCTGTCACTCTGGCACGCGAGGTCAGAAACACAGACGTGACGTTTGGCACCATTGTTTCAGGAAGAGACTTCCATGGAGCCGACAGCCTGGCTTTTCCAACGATGAACACAGTTGCACTAAGGTGTATACTGCATGGATCGGTGTCCGAATTCCTGCGGTACCTGGAAGAAAACATGACTGACATCCGAGACTTCCAGCATTACCCTCTTCGCAAAGCTCTTTCGGCTGCAAAGATTGGCGGGCAAGACTTGTTCAATACCTTGTTCATAGTCCAAAAATCACCTGTTTCAAGCGACCCGATAGATCGTCCGCTGTTGAACTCCGTTGGAGGGTCATCATCCACTGAGTATCCTCTCTGCTTGGAAGCCGAAGCCGTTTCAGACTCACTGGTGTGGAGGCTCGCACTTCAGCCTCAGTGTAGCTGGGACGGAGGTTCTCAAAGTCTGTTCGAAACTCTAGACAGTGTCATGAGCTTTCTGGTGAAGCCAAACTCTCACGAGATTCTATTTTTTGGCGAGCGTGGCGTATCGATTTGCGGTACGGCCCCGGTCGCTCTAGCGGAGAGTGTGGTTGTTGAGCATATTCCCAATACCGATTCATCAGCGGATGATGAAATTGAGTGGACTAAAACTACAAAAGGAATCCGAGACGTCCTCCATCAAGTCTCGGGTGTTCCGATTTGCTCTATCAAGCTTTCCGATAATCTGTATCACCTTGGACTTGACTCGATCAGCGCCATCAAAGTATCGTCTCTTTTGCGAACAGCGGACATTGACCTGCGACCACAAGATCTTATCAAATCATCAAGCATATCAGAAATGGCCCGAACAGTCAAAATCAAGCAAGAGAAACCTTTGCAAACACTAGAGATTGCTGAAGACTGGGTATCTCCCTCGGACATTGATGTAAACAAGCTACTCGCGGACAATGGCATTAAAAACGATGATATAGATGTCCTGCCCGCACTGCCAATGCAAGTTTACATGTTATCTGTCTGGCAAAAGTCTGAAGGGTCTATATTCTTCCCTGAGTTTCCTTGTCGAATCAAGACCTTGGCTAGCTCGAGAAAAATCGATGACGCTTGGGGTAGGCTTGTGTCCGAAACACCACTTCTACGAACATGCTTTATTGCCACGCAGTCTTCGGCCATCCCTTTCATACAAGTCATCCATAGAAACCTTGAGCTTTCGCTCTTAGGGCCACATTCAGGAGAACAAACAACCTGCTGCTCCCGGCCATTGATCGCGGCAAATATCCAACAGGAGGATCAAGACACATGGCTCTTGCGTCTCAAATTACATCATGCCCTCTATGATGGAGTGAGTTTGCCGGCGCTATTGCAGCGCCTCTCCGACCTTTTGGACGGCGCTGCCTTTATGGAAAACAAGGGCCTGTCCCAGTGGAAGCAGTTTGCGATTCATCATACCACAGACGCAGCTCGTATGGCGAGACGAGACTTTTGGACAGCATACCTGAAGGGCGCACCTCCAAATCCTATTATCACCAACTCGGAGGTAGACGTCAAAATGCGAACGTCGTATTTCGATAAGTCCGCAATCTCAGACATCAGTCAGGTCCAGGCCCTTGCTATCCAGTATGGCGTTTCCTTCCAGTCTTTATTTCTCTCAGCTTACGCTAGAACACTTGCCAAACAAAATAATGTTCCTGAAGTTGTATTTGGCATATACCTTGCCAATCGAGGTATCAGCGAAAACCTCCCTCAAACCTACCCCACCTTGAGTCTTGTTCCTTTGAGGGTCAACTCGCCTTTCAACCGACCCTTGGTGGCTGTGGCTGCAGAGATTCAAAGAGACATTCACCGGATCACATCAGACGGTCGAACAGAGGTTGGTCTTTGGGAGGTCACGCAATGGACAGGAATTGGCATAACCTCGTTTGTGAATTTCCTAAGCCTCTCTAACGACTCCAAGTCAGCCGGGACCTCCATCATGGCACTATCTGAACAGGATGCAAATGTCGTTGTCCATGACCATGTGTCTGGCCTATTCGAGGTATCCTCCCAGGAAAGTATCGTCAGGAACGATATCCCCGTAAGTCGCCTCGTCTCTATACGCAACTAGCTTCCTAACACTAACACGTGTTGTCATAGATGGCAATCGATATTGAAGCTTCAATAGATGGCAAGAATCTGGGCATCGGAGTTTTTGGCTCTCTGCAACAGATCTCCTGCGATGATGCCGTGAACCTAGTTGCTAGCATCGCGGAAATACTGAACGGTGTCTCTTAGATAGATATTGTGAGAAAAGCGACATGTATTCTTTTCACTTCTGCCGTTTAGAAATCTAGACTAGACTTGGTGTTTCTGTAAAGGGCGGACACGAATTGGGTTTTGCAAATAAAAACAACGATTTCCATCTAACATGAATTTCCGTGCTAACTCCATAACTCCTTTGTAATGCTTGCTGTTGATCTCACATGTGGAGTTCAAAGTCATATGCTGATGGCCTTGACCGGAATGGTATGCTACCGGAAGTGGAAAAAGGCAAAGGGAAATGATAACGAAAGAGTGCAGGTGGTTGCAGAACAAGAAGTCGGAACGACCATCATTGCTCGTTTACACAGAATACCCCAGCATCGACCTTTCGGGGAAAAGGATAATGTTGGCTAAACGCACAACCTCCGCTTCAGCTCGAGAAATTGATGATGGGCTCGTGGGACCCTTCGCATCGATATCGATATCCATCTTGGAGTCTCCTTCACTCTTGGACTTTGAGTTGTCTGGAGGTGGTGTGCTAGAGCGAGTGCCGGCGACTTCCCACGGTGCAAGGCCCATGGCCTGTAATGAAGATGGTCCCCCGACTTCGGCGATCTCTTTCTCACCAGGTCGAGTCCCAGCATCCTCTTCGACAATACCTCTACCGGTGGAGTCAAAGTCCGGCCCGGGATGGCCCCTTTGGAATGCTTTCCTCTGTCGCGCGAGATAAAGTGCATTTGTTTGGGTGAGCGGAGCCGCTGGAATGTACACCAACATGCTTACCTCGCTCTTACTACCACTGGGTGTTTTGAGGCCATAATTGTTGCTAGAAAGGTAGTACGGGAGATCTGGGTGCCAAAATATGTAGTCGCCAGGCTGCAGAGTTGGTAGTGTAATCATGCTGTTTCTTAGATGCAGATGAGGATGCCAGGTTTCGGTGATTCTCTGCGCGTGTCCAGGGACTGCCCCATGAATGATGGAGTCGGGTTCTGTTTGCAACTTCCAGTTATCGGGAGCAAGGTAAGCCTCCCATTCAGGCCCAGTTCGATTCTCTGGTGGCGGATTCTTGGTCGTGAAGAATGGCCGAAGCAGGTAGTAAGCTGTCGCAAGCTTGGGTGAAGGCAAGAGACGGACCATACCAGGCTCGACGGTGGAGAGCGCTAGAATCCCTTGAAACATACGGAAGATCGTACAAGCGCCATAGCCATTGTAGAGGTCGGTTGTCACGGATGTTCGACTGGTACATTTCCACGGGTCGTAATCTTCCCATTTGCCATGGAATATATGGTTATAGGTGCCCGCGTGCTGGTAACCATCAGGCTCCCAGCGTTCGAGGGACCCATTATCAACTTGGGCGGTAATTCCTGCCGACGACTGCAAAGCCTGTATCCAATCGTTGGCAGATTGCGGTGGTTCGAGGGGCGGAACGTTGAGACTGCTGGACTCATTCTCGCTATTCCCATGCACACGTATACGATCGACGTAGGTAATTGGAAGTCGTGTGACAAGTTGGTCATCAGGGTTAGTCTCCCAAAGGCCCATCATGAAGCGTTGAGCGCTCAGTACGTTAGGATGCGCTCTCGAGCGGACTTGTGCGGGGGTCCAGAAAAAATCGAAGCAGGCCGGGTCATGTTGTTGCAATGCCTTTGCTTTTACGTGGCGTTTGCTATCGAGATAATCGACCGTCTCGCGGACTGCAGTATCGGTATCTGCTCTGGGGACAACCTTGCGAACGACTCCAACACCGTAGCGCCTCAAGTCATGGCCGAAGCGAGCAGTCTGAACAGAGTCATCGAGATCACCAAATTCGATTGAGGGAATAAGGTGGGCGCCAAGATCTTCTATATGACTGACCTCTTTACGTAGTGCAGTAATGAGACGCGCCCAGCTAGCTTCAAGCTCGGCCTCGTGGCCGCGAATGAGATTCTGTTTAATGCGAGCAAAACGTGAGGGGAGAGCGATAGGTTCGGGGCCCCAGAAAGAAACCACGGGTTGATCTTTGTCAATGGAAGGAGTGCTTATAGTTGGTGTTGAACCATTTGTTCTGGGAGTCGGCGAAAGCGATGGCAAGCCGTTCGCTTTTAACGAGGGCAAAGCTGTGGTTGTCGTGCTCGAATGACTGCCGACCATCTTGCTGGGTATATTAGCAGCGAGCGCCGCAGTGAGCTTTGCCTCGTATGATAATCTAGCACTCTCTGTGATGGCAGCGGTAACTAGCGACGCTGCGATCGGGGCTGAAAGAGAGGCACGATGGCGAGATTTTGTGATGCGACCGGTTTGTGTAAAGCTTAAGCCGTTAGCTGGTGCAGCTGTAACGGTGGTGTTGTTGTAGTTGGTGGTGGTATTGTTATATGAGGATGTGCCTGATAGTGAGCTGGAGCCTGTGCTGGAGTTGGAACTGGAGCTGGAGATGGAGGGGTTTGAACGGGCAAGGCGGGTGCGGGAAAGAGCAGCTTTGACCTGTTGACCTGCCGCATCAGCGCCTTTTCTAGGCGGAAGGTACACCCCTTCAGGCCCTCCTCCATATTCTCCTCCTCCAGTCCCTCCTGCTGCTCCTCCACCTCCACCTTCCGCCGCTATAACTGTTTCGACCCTTGTTGCCGTTCCCATGGTTGCAGCATCCCACTTCTCCTGCGCTTCTCTTAGGCTCCTTTGTTGTTTTGCTTCGCGTGCACCCTTTTGCTCTACTTGATGGATCTGGCCCTCTTCTTGCGCCATGTGACCTTCAGACGGTTTTGGGTTTACATATGCGAGTCCATTCGTGAGGCCGTCTCCTACTGCCACAGCTGCCACAGCTGCTACCCCAATCGCTGAAGCTAGCCCTTGGGCATGATTCAGTATGGGCGCGGAAACCTCTTCTTCACAAGTCGGCGGTAAGTCGACTGTTGGTGTAGCCATAATTTGGGTTTGTTGCGTTGCGTTGCGTCGTGTATTTGGTGCTGACAACGAATTCGAGGTATGGGCCAACGCTGCGCTATGCTGAGCTTTGGTTAATATTTTAAAAAGAAAATGGATGTCCTTTGTAACAGCAGTATCTCAGCCATATGTACGGAGCGGTGCGTTAAATTGTCTTCTTCACCACACGATAAAGATTCAAAAGCAAAGCAAAGCAAAGCAGACCAAAGCAAAGAAAACCTTCACAAGTTTGCAGCGCTTCTTCTATAAACCACCCCTACCAACACTGTTACTCATCGGGCCTCTTGAACAAGCGGCTGGCCGGACCGGGGCTCTGCTAGGACCAACTCATCTCATCTGTCGCCCCGGAGGACAATCTGTCGATATTCCTCATGGAGGAGTCGATGGTGAGGGTCCCAGGACGAAGGGTCCCTGCCGGTACACTATGGATGGATCTCCAAGCACAGACTTCGGGCCTGTCATCCGTCGAACCATCCACTTCTTACTCAACGCTCCGTCCCGAAACCCCGGCAATACCCCACACTTTTCCCTTTGGAGCAGCTGATGGCTGCACGGCTCTGCGGCCCATAACCCGCCCAACGATAACCAAAATGCCAGACAACAAAAGAAATGGCCCACATGAGACCTGGAAAGCGGCAACTTGCATAATAACGTATTGCGTTATGGCTAACTATGCTCTAGTTCAATATACTATACTACAATGGATAATCTATATCCATCGTCCGCCCGCATAGCTTTTCCCGTTATCCTTATCACCAGATCAGATGCCGCCGAGAACATGGTGCAAGGAAGCTTTTGCAAATGATGCATCGCCCAGAAATGTCGGAATCACCGATCTATGTCGACTGGATCGATTATCCGCATATATCTTTCGTTTCCCCATAGCGAACACTTACACATTACCCATATCGACTCAACCACTACGGCTAATCTCTGGCGTTTGACGTCCTCATCGGGACGAACACATCGGACTGAGGATTCCGGTAGAATTCATTAGTGGTGGAAAGTTCCCGGCCCGCTGTGCCTGTTTAACTGAAGCGCTGCGGCAAAATCTCGTATGGTTAAAAAGCTGGGCAAGCGGCTGTCTCGGTCAATGACAACCCGACGCCAACCCAAAACGGTGGGCCGAGCAACGGCAAATCGGGCCCAATACTCCCGAAAAATTGGTTGGTTGTATTTGTTGACAAACTTGGCTTTAATTGTTTTGTTTCAACTACCTACGTGCAGTAATACTATACTCGCTACGAGAATGCAATCACACGCTAATCATTTAATCATACACAAATCCATAACAGTTGCCCTCTCAAGGCAAGTCACTCGCGGAGGACCAGGGAGTCATCCGAAACTTTTTACAGTCGGGAGTGCTTGGGTTTCCAGCCCTCCTCTGCAGCAATGAGCTCGGCAGCGCGCTCACCACAAGCAAGTACAGTCACCATGGGGTTGATAGTGGGCATCTCGGGGAAGATACCAGCATCAACAATTCGGAGTTTGTTGATGCCTCGAACCTTGAGCTCCGGGTTGACAACAGCCATTTCATCCCGCTCGGTATCACCCATCTTGGTAGTACCAGCAGGGTGGTAAACGGTGTGGGCAACACGACGAGCGTACTCGCTAATTTCCTCATCAGTTTGAACCTTGGGACCGGGGGCAACCTCCTGCTTAAGCCATTCCTTGAAGGGGCTCTGCTTGGCGATCTTACGAGCAGCCTTGATACCGTGAACAAGAGTAGCCGCATCGTAACCCTCAGGATCGGTGAAATAGCGGAAGTCAAGGGCAGGCTTGACAGTGGGGTCGGCCGAAGTCAAATAGATGCGACCGCGAGAGCGAGGACGAGGAATGTTGGGTGTCATGCAGAAAGCGTAACCGTCTTTGATAGTGGGGTATCCGAGACGCTCGGTGTTGAGGTGGAAAGGAATCTGGTAGCAGTGCATCATGACGTCGGCTGCATCACCGTCATTGCCAGCGGCGTTCTTGGGCTCGCGTCGAAGGAAGATACCTGCGTCGGAGTCCATGGTGGTCTGGTTGGCAGGGACAGGCTTGTTTAGCTCCCACATGATGATAGTCTCGGGATGATCCAGAAGGTTCTCGCCGACACCTGGGATGTCCTTGACAACGGGGATGTTGAGGGATTCAAGCTGAGCCTTGGGGCCGATACCAGAGTGCAGGAGAAGCCTGGGGGTATCGACAGCACCAGCGCATAGAATAGTCTCCTTACGAGCATGAAGAGTATGCTTTTCACCGGACTTCAAGGTGACATTGATGCCTGTGGCGGCATCGTTCTCAATGATGACCTTTGAGACATGGGCCTCGGTCAGAACGGTCAGGTTGGGACGTCGCTCATCGCCTCGAAGGATGGGGTGGATATAGGCAACGGAAGCACTGCTGCGGTGGCCAGTGTCAGGGTTGTAGGAGACGGAGAAAAAGCCGGCGCCTTGGGTCAATTGGCCCTTCTCGGAAATCTCGTGGTTGAAGTCATGGATGATAGGAATGCCCATAGCCTCGGAGCAAGCCTTGACCCAGTCCTTGGTCAGCTGGTTACGGTGACGAGGGTGAACAGGGTTAAGCTGATTTCGCAGATTATCGACGCTGCGCATGACGGTTTCGAAGTCCCAACCTTTACAGCCCTTGGCAACCCAACGGTCCATATCGTGGCGGAAAGGACGGAAAGATATAAGGGTGTTGTGGGAGGAGCAACCACCGAGGACCTTGGCTCGTGAGTGTCGGATGTGACTGTTGCCATTAGGCTGCTCGGTTGTGGGATAGTCGTAGTCGAGGTCACCGCCGAGGAGCGACAACCACTCTCGAAGGTTAAGAACGTTGTTGAGGCCAAAGTCCGAGGGGCCTCCCTCAATGACAAGGACCTTGCGCTCGGGGAGGTAGGAAGAGAGGCGAGAGGCCAGAACGCAACCAGCCGTGCCGCCGCCCACTATGATGTAGTCATAGGCGGAGCTGGCGGAAGCAGGAAGAAACTCGGTAGTCATGGTGAAGGTTGGTGTAAGCGAAGTTGAGATGAATATAGTTGAATGGAGGTTGTGAAGAGATATCCGAGATGAGAACTCAGTTCAATCGGACTAGGGGTATCAATGGATAGTAACAAAGGAGAACTGAAGAGGTATGAAAAGCAACTTGAGGGTCAGAAGTAGGAGAGCTCTTGTACTCGAGAGTCGAGGCGATCAACATCTTTTTGAAATGGACGACCATTAGCTCCAAGTGGGGTCTCAGATCACGAAAGGGTCCTGGAACAGCATACAGTGTCAATCAGGTCTAGTTACATGGTGTCCAGCCTTGACTCGATGTACTGTTATGGCTGCACAAAGTAGCGTCTAGTGGACGAGGCGCGATGGTGATTGGTTCAGGCGACCAACACAATCCAAGTAAGGCTGGTAGGTGGATCAAAACACCAAGAAAGCGGACGGCGGCGGCGAGAACAGACTAACGTAAAGAGTACAGGGGGAAAGCTGGTTTGGCTGTCAGAGTTACAGGAACGAGGCTAGTCATACTGGAGTCTTGGCCAGTATTATCAGGCAATAAAAAAAAGAGAAAAACATGCTCTGGAGTCTTCACCGACTTCGGGAATCTGTATTCGGTGTTACCGAAGTTGCGTTTCTGCAGTGTAGAAAAATAGAGCCGATATCCGTATGACGTTGTAATATTGTCTGCAAGTCAAATTGCGATTCTTATCTTGATTGTACTTAGATAGCAGCATTACAAGGGTCAGAAAGTCAATTTGCGCTGTCATGTCTAGGTACCTAGGCTATTCACTGAATATTCTGCCCAATCTGATATCTGATTTGAGAAAGGTACTCTATCCTTGACATGTACACCCTTTCTCCACGAGCGCCTCACGCGCGAAGAGGGTTCAGCTGGCGACCGTTTGAGAGTTATTCGGTGAGTTGACCAGCTCTTGAATTGAACTGGACTGAACAGAACGGTGCTAGGTGGGGCCGTCTGACGGCGAGAAATGGAGTAGACCCGGATCCGGCTTACAGCAAGGCTCCGACTCAGTCCCAATTTTCCTTGTTTGCCGCATGTACCGCCTCAAGCAAGATATGGGGCGAATTGACCGAGCCATGGGTATTTTTCAAGTTCTATTTCGCTCAGCATCGCAGCAGTAATAGAATACCGGCAACAGAAGAAACTCTTTAAGTGTAAGATTGAGTAGAGTAGGTGATTGACTCTTCAGATCCCAAGACATGGCACGCGATCGCCAATTAATGCAACAGATTCGTGACCTCGATTGCTGACGCGTGGGATTTTCGGATTTGCGAATGTACAGCAAGTTCCTGTTCTGGTTTCGCGTATTCGCTTTATCGTTATCAATAAAATTCCACATGATCCCACCATGATGGTTATCGTACAGTATCCATACCATGTAGACTACCGTATGTATTCTGCAGGGACGGTTCAGTTCACCACTAAAACCCCATACATAGCCATCCCTGACCCTGCCATGTGTGCGGCGGAGGGGGCTGCCAAGTTTGAAGTGTTGCTTAGCATACTGATCAGGTAAAGCGTGGTTGGGGTAACATGGCCGTCAGATCGATAATCTCCAAGATCGAATTTGAACTATCGTAATTGGATAGCCAGATAGACAGACAGTGTCCTCCGCAGGATTTAGCGGTCCCTTATTTTTCTTGTTTATTTTATCGAAGAAAAAAAAAATATCCATCGTTTTCATGTGTTTCATCCGGTGGACTCGAGTTAGGATGAGAGAGCCGAGCCTTTGACCTGGCTATTTATACAGGCTAGGCAGGTGATGGGAGAGGAAGATGATTTTTCTTGTGACAAAGATCCCTTTCAAATCTAATAATGATAATTAGAAAATAATGATGGTGCACTATCCGAAAGCTCAAGCTGTGATACATCTAGCCAGCTAATTCACCAATGGCGTGGACACACCCATTACCGACCATATCCACTCAGACTTGACCTTGTTCGACATTGTCTAGACTCTCTGGGAGCTGAGAAGATGACCGACCAGACTCTGTCGTCGAGCGGTTTCAGAAAAGGTTTGTACAGAATGAAACCTTCTACCAACCGTACAGTACCGCAGTACATGTCGCTCTCAAGAAGCTCAGGTCTTATGTAACGGTCTCATAGCTGGACGTTTGCATCTTACAAACTACAACCAATGTTTCAACCTCAGTTGCTCGAGTCATACCAGATCCTATCTCAACCCCGGAGCTGTCAATCCGTTCACGTCACAGACAGACAAGACATCACGGGCAGAGAATTATTATCAGTCATTTATTTCATTGCCAAACTTGAAACGAAAGACGATCTCTCGTCAAGTTCGCTATCTATACAGTACAAAAGACACCTCGACCAGACTTTTATTGGCTGATCAACTCTACCGTGCTCTCACAGTATGACCATGGCCCGCGTCAATGTAGCTTCCCAGAAGAGGAAGGTACCCAGCATCATTCAATTGTGGGTCTCGACGGCACTTGGACTTGCACAGTCACTCGCACTTGCCTTCATCCCTACACTACTAACACTAAGGTAAATACGTAAGTATGGTACAGCCTTTATTATCTGAATTACATCCATTCATTCATTCATCCCCACATACCGTAGAGCTTCCAGACATCTCAGATCAAACAAACAAAATA
This sequence comes from Fusarium aywerte, assembly GCA_013186375.1. Lineage (NCBI taxonomy): Eukaryota > Fungi > Ascomycota > Sordariomycetes > Hypocreales > Nectriaceae > Fusarium > Fusarium aywerte. The sequence goes on along the minus strand of JABCQV010000191.1, from coordinate 2,357 downwards.
CTGACATATATACATTACCTTACTTACCTTGCTGCGATCGATTCTATCTCTATATTTTATTTCATCTGGTTTCATCATATTTCCTCCTTCTTGCGCTACAATGACGTTCTCATCCGAAATTCACACTTTCCACTCGGGACGATCTCAGCCCGAGTCCTCGTCACGATCCAATACCTTTGTATCAGTCAACCCAAGCAACGCAAAGCCTCTTGCAACTATCTACACTACCACCCCGGACCAACTCAACCAGACCGTCGCAGCTGCCCAGGCTGCGTTTCCTACCTGGTCCCAAACTCCAGCCCCTAGACGTGCTGCCATTCTCCTCAAGGCAGCTTCTATCTTACGGCAGCGCAACGATGACCTTGCATTGACCGAAACACTTGATACTGGCAAGCCTTGGTCAGAAACTTCAACAGTTGACGTTGCAACCGGTGCGGATGTTCTCGAATACTACGCACATATGGCTGCTGGTAGCTTTCCTGGCCAAAACACTCGACTTCGCCGCGATGCTTTCGTCCTCACAACCCATGAGCCCCTAGGTGTCTGCGCTGGCATTGGTGCTTGGAACTATCCCATTCAGATCGCTCTTTGGAAGTCGGCACCATGCCTGGCTGCGGGCAACTGTATGGTATATAAGCCCAGTGAAGTTACACCCCTCCATGCCGAAACACTCGCTCAGATTTATATTGAGGCGGGTGTCCCTCCGGGAGTCTTCAACGTTGTATATGGTGATGGTGCAGCGGTTGGAGCCCCTTTGGCGGCCCATAGTGGCATCGCTAAAGTGAGTTTCACTGGTCAAGTGAGCACTGGTAGCAAAGTTGCCAGTCAAGCAGTTAAGGACATGAAGGGCGTCACTATGGAATTGGGTGGAAAGAGCCCGTTGGTTATTCTGCCTGATGCTGACGTGGAGGACGCGGCTGACACGGCCATGGTCGCCAACTTCTTCTCTACCGGACAAGTATGCACCAACGGGACCCGTGTATTTGTCCCAGACACTCTTCTGACCCAAGTGGAGGATGCTATTGTCCAACGCTGCCGGGAGGGGATTCGCATGGGTTTGCCACGAAAGAGCGAGACCAATTTTGGCCCCATGGTTAGCGCAGCACAGCAGGAGAAGGTGAAGATGTACATTGAGCATGGTCGCTCAGTCGACAAAGCCAAGGTCCTATTTGACGGCTCACAAGAGGCTAGCATGCCACAGCCAACGTCTGAAGGCTTCTGGGTTCACCCAGTCGTCTTTACCAACTGCACCGACAACATGCGCGTAGCAAGAGAGGAGATTTTTGGTCCAGTCATGTGCATCATGCCTTATAAGACCCAAGGACGGCCTCGTCCGGAATGGCTGTCGGATCTCGTCGCCCGAGCCAACGATACCCCAATGGGACTCGCTGCTGGTGTTGTCTCCTCTGATGTCGGTTTGGCACAGGAGGTGGTTCAAAGGCTTGACGCGGGCATTACTTGGATCAATACATGGGGTGAGTCTCCTGCTGAGATGCCTGTTGGAGGCTGGAAAATGAGTGGTATAGGCTTGGAGAATGGTCACGAGGGCATCTCGGCTTATATGAGGACCAAGAGCACATTAGTCCAGTTGGGTAAGGGTGCCTGCAAAGGTGTTTTCTCCAAATTGTAGAACACTAGCACATATTAGTTCAACATGATACCTCTTTCGATACCACGTAGAGGTAGGCCATTTCGCAAGTACTGCGCATAGTGTAGCCGCGTTCCTGCTGAAGACATACGGTTACATGTATACTGACATCTGCCGCGATAACTCTGGATCCCGCACGACATGCAACAACCGCATCGCGTACGCCTAAGTTTTCTAGTAGAGAAAAATATTTGTATCTATGTGATTTTAGTCCGAGGTGGCGCATAAGCAAAACCAAAAGCCAGATATAAAGTACAGAGAGGTTGTATTGCATGATGTTCCCGCGTAGGGCGAAAAAAGCTAACACGGCACCAAGTTTACAGGAGCAGGATAAGTAAGGTGAACTGTCCCGCATGAGAATTCCCTGAGCAGTGAAAACGACACAGCTCGGGCATGACTCGGCCGAAAGGAGAGGAATGGCGCAGGTGTACCCAAGTAATGCAATTGCACTAACAGTGGATACGTTATGGCAGCTGTTAGCACGGGGCAGGTTGCATAACTCAAAGCTTGGCCTGGTAGAGGGCAGGGGTTAGGGAGGGTGCCATAGACGAATGGTATTGAGCTTGACGCGAGATTGCATCTCCGCGAGATTGGAAATCGACGCGACGCGATATTGATGCGGTATATAAAGGTATAGGATATTTACCTAAGGCAATAATATAGAGACTACTGTAAGGGTATAGTAAAAAGGTATTAAAGAGATATATAT